>CM038796.1:3561742-3616091 GCA_021764765.1 Vicia sativa | reverse complement strand
CAATGACTTGAATACTTTATTCCATACACTTGAACATTTAAAACACTTTCATTAAATTAATTAATTGAATTTGTTTTCTTTAAATCAACTTTTCTACAAAACAAAACATAGTGTTATGGTACTTAATTAAATTGTTAGAGGTTCGCCCAACGATTAATTAGAATGTAAAGTATTTGGGCCATTAGAGAGTAACCCAATGACTTAAATACTTTATTCCATAACACTTAATAAAAGTGAACTTTGTTTCACCTCACCTTTCATAATAAAGATTTTGGATGAGAGAAGATCGTTGACCTCAATCACCAATCTCGAGTATCGAATCGTTAGAGGATATCCCGACGCTTTGGTACTTGTCATCTACAATTAAAATCAATTCAACTCATTCAAATCTTTTTCGCCATATGCGATTATCAAAAATCAAAAACATTTTCTTCTAAAATCAATACAACCAATCCAAGACATTTTCAAAAGAACTACGGAGTTTTGACTTTCCCATTGCACGAGGGAATACGTAGGGCACGCTGTTTCAAAACCGGCAAACTCAAAATAATAACAAACAAATACTGCTTTCTTCTTCTTAAATTCATAATTTAGAAATTAGCGATCACACAAACACATTTTGAACTAAATGGGTCCCATCGAGTACGATGGACGTAAGAGGTGCTAATACCTTCCTCTTGCGTAACCGACCTTTAATCCATGCTTTTTGGTCTTGTAGACCGCCTTATCCATTTTTGTGGGTTTTATCTATATTTCCCCTCTTTCTAGAACAAATAAAATTAGGTGGCGATTTCATTGTTTTTGAAAATTCATTTAAATGATTTTTGAAAATCGAGTTGCTTAGCCATGGCGACTTCACGGGGATATTTTAAATCTTTTTTGACTAAGCGAGTCAACCCTAGTTTAGTTTCTTCACATGTTTGTGTGTTTGTTTATCTTTCTTCTTTATGCTTATCTATTGTTTATTTGCTTATATTTCTCTATGCTTTTATATATTAATCTGTTGATATATTATTGTGATGGGAATTCATGGGCATTGTTACATAGAAGCCCACTACCAGTGCTTCTAGGTCACCTTTAGGAATAGAGGGGTTATGTAGCTAGGTCCACTTGACTCCATTGTCTTGTTGGGTCGGCGAAGACTCCGGCTTAGAGTTGTTGTTTTAAGGAGGTTGTTGGCCGCTAACAAGCAGACATCAATCTTTGGACAAATGACCTATAACTCTAAGTTTGTTCATGTTGTCCTAATCGAGACCAAACGCCAAATGTTGATTTAGAGCATCCTGTTAAGAGCTTCTTGGTATACTTTACAAATACTATCGCCACGTAGGCCTCTCGCCGATGATAAGTTGTAAAAGGATCCGAGACCCCAAGAAACATTTAGCCAAAACATAAGATTAGCCTTACCCGGGAATTGTTGGGTAGACGCCGAAACCATGACCGCCGATCCTATGAACCAGCTTCTATTTAATTTGCAACATGCATTGCATACATTTGCACAAAACCATTTAGCATATAACTTTTATTTTAGGAACCTTATAGATTTTGTTGGTGCAAGAAGGAAAGGAAGAATGAATCCAACCTGAAGATCGCTCCATGTCTCAAATTCAAAGAACTCAAGTCAGAAGCCGATAACTCAAAGTGAAAGAATTCCACCCGTCAAGAGAGCTTATTTTGGAAGAGGTTTGGGAACATCCTAGATCTTTTGACTACCAATGTGGACATGGAAGCTTTGATTGCTTTGGCAAATACTATGATCCTCCTCTTCGATGCTTCACATTCCAAGACTTTCACTTGTTCCTACAATTGAAGAGTTCGAGAGAATCCTTAATTGGCCTTTGAAGACGATACACCCTTCTCAACATAGGCAAGATTTGATAAGGCTAAGGTAGTCAGCCTTTGTTTCTTCCTGTAAGGGAGGTGGCACCTTGGATTACATAAAGGTATTCTTAGGCAAAAGCTGAAGATAAGTTGTTAAGTTTGAGTGTTCAAGACGATTGGCCGACTTTCAGCTCCATACTTGCTTTGCTCATCTTTGGGGTGGTTTTGTTTCCAACTAATGAAATTGGTTACTTGAGCCCGTCTGCTATTGGCATATTCATGTCGAAGAACCCTGCTCCTCGCACTGCTATCGATGTTCTTTACCATCTCCATGAGAGACATCCGAAGCGGTGGGTGGTTCTGTTGTTCTCACCGTATTTATGGTTGACTTCTCATATTCCTCAAAGTGGACCGGAGAAGATCCGAGAAACTTATCTTGGTCTCAAAAATTGGCTTCACTAACAGCCGATGGTGTGATGTGGCATTCTCCAGGTTGGGGATTCGTTGATGTTATCACTCACTGTGGTGGATATTCTAATGTTCCTTTGATTGGGTCTATGGGTTGCATCAATTATAACCCAAGACTTGCAACAAGACAATTGGGGTATCCGATGGAAAACGAACCGCTCGAGCACTTGGAAAGCTTCATTGTGTAACGAACTTGGTAAAAGGACCGAACGAAGTATTGAAGATCCAAGAGCTTGGGGTCAAATCCATAGGAAAGCCGAGAGTTAATCAAGAGGCGGAATTGATGGAAGATCTTATCGCCAGGGTGATAGAGAGTCCAAGAAATCGCTTTACTTTGTGGAGGTACCTTTGATCATCCCGAACTCAGAATCACCATGTGCCAATAGAGGAGAATATGAGGCTTCGAAATTATTAGAAAGATGGAGGAGGAAAGATTGAGCTACAAAGCTCTAATTCTCGCATTTTCTCGAGCTGAAAATTTGGAGGCTAACCTCAAGGAGGTGAAAGAAGAATTAGAGGGAAGAAGAAGATGTAATGAAAAGGATGAAGAGCTCCCGATGAGATGTTCAAAACTTGAGGAGGCCGCAAGTGGGGCAAGGACCTCCGTCGACAATCAAGACCCCAAGAACAAAGGGCCAGCTTATCTAGATGAAGGAAAGGCTTGAAGAAAAAGAGCATTGAAAGCACGCCTCAAGCAAAGATTTCAAAAAGAAGCTTCTCAGCACCGAACCAATAAAATGCTAGAGAATGAGATAACTCGCAAAAGAAGAAGTCTCAGACGCTTCGAGAATTGAAGCAATTGAATTAGTGAAAAATTCAAGAGTGAACATTACGAGGAAGAAAGAGATAGCAATAGGGATGCTTAAGGCCTTTAGAGCAATGCCAAGGTTGGATTGATGAGATCCAAAAGTGAATCGCTTGTTAGATGAAAAGGATGAACTAGTGTCCTTTCTAGAAGAATAATGGGCATTTCTATTGAAGCATGGAAATGGTTGACATGTGTAACCGCTTGATTGTTGACGATTCTGAGGCTCAGTCGGCCTAGAAGACCTCGAAGGCAACCCGATACCTCCTCATTGAGTGACTTCCTCTCCTCTGTCAAGAGGTGGTGAATGTGTTCAAAGCGGAAACTAGAGATTTGAAGCCTCGTCGTGGACAACATTTCTAGTCTTTAGCCACTTATCTTATTTGAATATTTGAATCTAATTATTAATGTAATGATTTAAATTCCAAAGATTAATCTTATTGCTCTATTGAGCTTGAACAACCTTTGTAGTCACAACTAACACTTTGAGTTTCTATGAGATTTCTTGAATTGCGCTTAATCAGCTTTTTCTCTAATGTTTATTGTTAACTAACGAGTCTTCAAAGAGTCCTCAAAATAAATGTACAAAACATATCATGGGCATGCATGCATACTCCCATAGCATATCATACATAACAGGTATTGAGATCACCATCTTACTTCTGCTGCTGGTTTTCTTCTCCACATTTAGAGACTACAGTGTTTCATCGCTCATCGTTACCCGACAAGAAGTAACTTGAAGAAATTGATGGAGAAGATGGAAGTCGACATTGCCTCTGGGACAAGAATGGATACTGTATAGGGCAATTGATGGAGATAATTCAAAACATGGCTCGCAACAAGAGGAGTTGAGAGCTCGTCAGGAGGCCTGGCCGCAGCCTTCATCGAGGAAGCCGCAGCTTGTTCCTCCCCATGGGAATGCTTTGTCCGAATTAGCTTAGAGGTCAACACCGTCTTGGGGATCTTAATGAGAGAATCAGTCGCCAAATGAATCACGTTGTGGTTCCTCCGCCTACTCCCACACATCGCCAATTTTGAGCTCGATGATTCTCCACCGTGCGTAAGGACTATCGATTCTCGCCCCAAGATTGAGGAGGATAATTTTGAGGATTGGTTTTCCAATGTGGAAGAGCCGATCAAGCCGATCGGAAGTTGAAGATGCTCGAGGAGCGCATGCAAGCCTTTGAGAATCGGATGTTTTGGGGTCGACATGTCCAACTTGGGTTTGTTCAAGGAGGAAGATTCCTCCAAAATTCAAAATCCAGAGCTTTCAAAGTACAAGGGCAACTCTTGTCCTAAAACTCATTCGAGGTATTACTATAGGAGGATGTCTCACACACGAAGGATGAGAAGCTCTGATGCATTTTTTCCAAGATAGTTTGACCGATGGGCCATTGGATTGGTATACGGGCCTTGATAGCTCCTGTAACTGGAGAGAGTTGTAGCTTTTGTTCAACACTATGGCTTTAACACCGATATGGCACCTACGAGAACCCAGCTTGCACAACTTAGCTCAAGAAAACCAATCTTTCAGGAGTACGCAAAGGTGGCGCGCGAGGTCGCTAAAGTTCAACCCCAATGGTGGAACGAGATGGTGGAAATGTTTACCGCACACTAGATGGGCCGACGCCTCGCAGCCCCGACCAAGATTACTTATACGGTGATGTTGGAGAAAGAGTTGAGATGGGGATCAAGTTAGGAAAGATCCAAGATGTTGGTACCGACAAGAATCAAGTTGGTGGCCAAAAAGGCTTTTGGTGGTTACCAAGAAGAAGGAAGGAGTCAAGCGGACAGTATGAGCGAAGAGGGAAAGAGAAGCGCCAGAATTCAATCGCCAAGTCAGAACTATTCCCGCTTAGTTCCAAAACAAGATGTTGTTCCGAGACAATACCACCAAGACCCATGAAGAAGTTTGACCTTTGCCAATGTCTTATGCAGGTATTCGCCATTTGCAAAGTCTCGAATATGATTGAATCTGCGCCATCTAAAGATTGACCCCGATAACCCACAAGTATTTCAATGCGAATGCTCGCTGCTCTATCATTCTAATGCTCCGGGCATTCCATTGAGAATTGCTATGCTTTCAAGTACAAGGTTCGTAATTTACTAGACACCGAGGCAATCAACTTTGACCTCCTCCCACTCCCAATGTCATTCAGACCCTTTACCTCCTCATGGTGGAAACGTTAATGCAATTTAAGATGGAAGTTTGAACCGATAATGGATGTTATGATCTGACCACCCGCTGGTGGATAAAGAAGCAATTATTGTTGAGGGGAGATTTCGGTTGTGATGATGGTTGTAAGCAATGTTTAATTCAAGTTGAAGGTGATAAGTTGAAGACGAGATTCAAGGCCCTGACATCAAGGGACTCTCATCCATCGTAAAGAACCGATATGAAGAATGGTGGAGATGAGGTTGACGGTTACTATCCCCGCCACTTCTAGAAGGATTCCCACAATCCCCGGCCGACTAAGAAACCTCCTGATCATTACTTTGCCGGGCCCAGTCCCCTACACTAGTGAAAAGGCCATCCCGGAATTATGGGTCCGAGTGCTACCGTGACGGCAAGAAATTGAATGTGAGACCTCTCAAGGAGGAAAGTCCGATGAAAAGAAGATTGAAGATTTGAGCTCGCAGGCATGACATTGCGGAAGAAAGTCGGATTCAAGTGGACGAATCTTCTCTCCACCCAATCTAGTTGAGAAAGTCCAAGCTTTGGCCAAGGCTAAAGCAAAAGGAAAGGAGTCATGATTGGGGTGAGTCACACCAAAGATTTCAACCCGCCTCGAGCCCCGAATCGACCGCAGATGTTGAAGAACTAATGAGGTATATAAGAAGAGCGATTACAAGATAATCACCACTCGGCCGACGCCCGCCAAGATTTCTATCTTAGCTTTGTTGAGGATTCCGAGCCTCACCGCAACGCCCGATGCGCCTGGGAACCTCTGCTCCCCAAGAGATCCTTGTTAACCAATTTGGAGGCATTGTGAACAACATTTCGCAAGTAATGGTCTCGGTTTTATCGACTTCGATTTACCTCCCGAGGGAAGGAAGCATAACAAAGCGCTACACGCCTGTGGAGATAGCGAGAACTACTTTATCCCGTAGCTGGTTGACACGGATCATCCTCAATGTTCTTCCAAAGTCTACTCTTGAAGTTGATTATGAAGGGGTTGTGCCGAGACCCGCTGATTTGATAGTTAAGGCGCTTGATGGGTCGAAGAGATCTGTTGCGAGGTGGACCCGCCATTAAGATAGGCCCTGTGTTTTGATGCGACTTTTTCGTCATGGATATTAATCCCTCCTACTGTTGTTTGCTTGGATGCCTCGATTCATGGGGCTGGCCGTGACATCCACCTTGCACCAAAAGTCAAGTTCTTAATCATGGAAGGTGGTCACCATTTATGGTGAAGAAGATTATATCGCCATCCGAGCAACTTTCGTATGTTGAAGTCAAGGAGAGATCCACGAAACTCATGCCAAGCTTTTGAGGCGGTATCACCGATAAGATCCCTTTGCAAAAGGTGAAGTTCCATGGCATCCTACAAGCAGTGCTCAAGCTATTGTCAAGTCAGACATCCCAAGGGTGGGAAGAGTGCTAGAACTTCCTACCTGACGGATAAGAGGGGTTTGGGTTTTGCTCCTAATGAAGGTCTCCGCCTCCACCCCAAGAAGCAAAGGGGTGTCTCCTCCGCAAGTTTGTCAAAGGTGGAATCCAGATTGAAGATGTTGATGCCATTGATGGTGAAGCAACGGTGACTATGATGTGGACAAGTGGATCTACCCTACTGCTCTGGTGACTTTCAAATTGGTTCGAAGCATGGTTACCCGCTTTGAAGAGTAATTTTCTGCTTTTATGTCATGCCATAATTCCTACGTTATGCCCAAGACGTAGTGATCATGCAGTAGGGCCACCATGTTTTTAACTTTCAAGTTTATCATTAATGAAGGACGCCCTTTTGCATTCAAATTTTCTCTCTTTGTTTTTTCTTCACTTATTTCTTTTAAAGGTGACAATATCAAATTTTACTTTCTTTTTATACAAACCTTTTGTCTCTTCTTTTTTATTTTATTATTAAAAAAAACTTAATTAAAAAATAATAATAAAAATAAAATTACCAACAACGCAGATGTGGTCCTTCGACGGACCCGGATTTTGTCGACAATGATTCCACTGGCTCATTATGATTTCGACGAACCGATTTATCAAGTCAAGAGGAAGTCAAGAGGACCGTGAATTACCAAGAATTAGCCAGATGTTGAGGCAAGAAGAAAAGGTCATCCACCGCACCAAGAGGCTCTAGAAGTGATCAATCTAGGAACCGAGGATGCTCGAAAGGAGGTCAAGATCGGAGCAAGATTGAAGATGGAGTTAAGCAAAAGCTTGTCGAAATGATACATGAGTACGTGGACATCTTTGCTTGGTCTTATGAAGATATGCCGGTTAGATATCGACATCGCTATGCACGAATTGCCCTCAAAGAAGGCTGCCCACCGTAGCGAAGCTTCAGAACACATCCGTAAATGTCAAGAAAATCAAAGAAGAAGTTCAAACAATGGAAGGTGTTTCCTAAAGGTTGTTTCTTATCCCCCATGGGTTGCAAACATTTTACCGTGCCAAGAAAGACGGCAAGGTAAGGATGTGTTGATTATAGGGATTTGAATAGAGCTAGCCCTATGATGACTTCCTCCCGCACATCGACATTTTGGTCACCGCTCAAGCTAAAGTATTCTCCTTCATGGATGGTTTCTCCGCTACAACCGATTAAGATGGCGCCCAATGATATGGAGAAAACTACTTTCATTACGCCGGGAACCTTCTACAAAGTGATGCCTTTGGTTTGAAGAACGCCGGGCAACGACGGCTTATGGTTACTTCTTTCATGATATGATGCATAAAGAGATTGAAGTATACGTTGATGATATGATTGCCAAGTCCCAGATGTAAGAAGAACACCGGTTCACTTGTTGAAATTATTCGAAGGTTGAGAAGTTCAGCCGAGGTTGAACCCGAGTAAGTGCACCTTTGGGGTGAGATCTGGGAAACTTTAGGCTTTATCGTGAGTGAGAAAGGGATTGAGGTTGACCGCTAAGATAAAAGCGATACAAGAGATGCCAGAGCCAAGGATAAAAGGAAGTGCGAGGTTTCGGGAAGACCGAATTACATCGCTAGGTTTATTTCTCATCTCACGCCCACCGTGAACCTATTTTCAAGTCATAAGAAAGAATCCAACGACTAGGTGGAATGGCGATTGTCGACGGCATTCGACAAGATAAAGAGGTACCTACAAGAGCCTCCAATTCTCACCCCCGTGGAAGGTAGACCGCTGATTATGTACTTGACCGTGTTGAGAATTCCATGGGTTGTGTGCTCGGTCAACATGATGACAGTAAAGAAAGAGCACGCCATATACTATTTGAGCAAGAAGTTCACAGAACGCGAATCGAGGTATTCATTATTGAAAAGACTTGTTGTGCACTGCATGGGCAACAAAACGGCCTGCACAAGATATGTTAACTCACACTACTCTTTGATCTCCAAAATGGACCCGATAAAGTATATCTTTGAGAAGCCGGCTCACCTAAGGGTGGCCCGCTGGCAAATGATCCCGATGTAATATGATATCCAATACACTACTCAAGGCTATCAAAGTGTGGTGGCGGACTATCTCGCTCAACAACCATTAGATGATGACTATCACCAATGAAGTTTGAGTCTCGATGAGGACATTATGTATATCGAGATTGTAACATTCCGTGCCCTCGAAGAGGACCCGAGCCCATGTGGACGATGGCATTCGATGGAGCCTCAAACGATTAGGAAATGGCGTTGGCGCCATTATCACTTCTCCAACAAGTTTTATTCCATTCACCGCCGTAACTGCTTCGATTGCACCAATAATGGGCCGAGCACGAAGCTTGTATTTTTGAATTGCCCATTGATCCGAGAATCAAGATCTTAGCGTATAATGGAGATTCCGCTTGGTAATTAGTCAAATCAATGGAGATTGGGAGACCCGCCACCGAATTTGATTCCATACCGAGATCACGCCCTAAGTTGATCCTTATTTCGACGAGATCACTTTTGATCACATCCCAAGGAGGAGAACAATTTACATATGCTTTGGCTACTCGTCATCCATGTTTAAGGTCGATGGGCGAATGATGCCCCATCTATCACTATAATGAGGTTGGATGAGCCTGCTCGCTATGAAGCAGAAGGTGAAGAGGATGAAAACCTTGGTTCTATGACATCAAAAGGTATCTCGAGACTAAAGAATACCCCGATGATGCTTCCATCGTTGATAAGAAGGCCGCGCAAGTACTCACTAAATTTTTCCTCAATGGCGTGTGTTGTACAAAAGGAACTATGACTGCTTTGCTCTGATGTGGATAGACACGAAGCAAATAAGATTATAGAAGAAATTCATGAAGGTTCTTTCGACGATTCTAGTGGACACACCATGGCCAAGAAGATCATGAGAGCAGTATTATTGGTCCACCATGGAGAACGATCGCACAACCATGCTAAAACATGTTACAAATGTCAAATCTACCGATAAGATGCATGTACCACCTTCTTCATTGAATGTTTTGACTTCTCCATGGCCTTTGCGATGTGGGGCATTGATATGATTGGAGAAATTAAGCCCACCGCTTCTAATGGACATCGATTCATCCTTGTTGCCATTGACTACTTTACCAAATGGGTTGAGGCAAGATTCATGCTCGTGTCACTAGACAAGTGGTCACACGCTTCATCAAGCATAATATCATTTGTCGCTATGGGGTTCCCGAGAAGATCATTACCGATAACGGCTCGAATCTCAACAACAAAATGATGAAAGAGCTGCGACGCTTCAAGATAAAACATCATAACTCTTCTCCATATCGTCCAAAATGAATGGTGTGGAGGCGGCAAACAAAATATCAAGAAGATTGTATGTAAGATGGTTGTCACTACAAGGATTGGCACGAGATGTTACCATTTGCCTTGCACGGCTATCGCACTTCAATACGGACGCCAACAGGGCAACTCCTTCTCCTTGGTATACGGTATGGAAGGGCCCCACCCGTGGAAGTTGAAATTCTTCCTTAAGGATTTTAACAGATGTGCAACTCGATGAAGTCGAATGGGTTCAAAATGATTGATCAATTAATCTCATCGACGAGAAGAGATTGACAACTATTTGTCATGGACACCTATACCGTAAGCGATGAAAATGGCTTTCGACAAGAAAGTGTGTCCTGAATTTCCAAGCCGGTGACCTCAGGTCAAGAGAATTTTGCCTCCAATAGTACCACGCCGGGCAAGTGGGCTCCAAATTATGAAGGACCGTAGTGTGAAGAAAGTTTTCTCCGAGGAGCTATGTTGTTTCATGACTATGGACGGAGAGGATTTCTCACCCGATCAATGCATGTAGTCAAAAATACCAGATAAAAGAGACCCGTTAGGTTGACCGCCTAAGCAAAATAAGGCATCCCGACGAACCAAGAGGTTCGGCAAAAGTTAGATAAATATAAAGATTGTACACCCGCAAGTCGAAAACCCGAAGGGCGGCTTGGGCAAAAAGGGTATCCTTGGATTGAAACCCAAAGGGCGGTCCAGCAAAATTAGGATTCAAGGCGAACGACTACAATCTGCACGATACATGCTTTGGTCACCTATCTACAAAACTTGATAATCCAGGGATTGAGGATTAGTTAATCGAGCATTTTTCGGATAGCTCAATGTTAAGGGATGTTGAAGTTGTGAAGAGCATGGCGGATTCGTGATTCGACAAAATCCATGATTTTTATTGTCACCTTTTCTTTAACTTTGATGTATAAGAAATTGCCTCTTTTCGTGATTTGCTTTCGATGTAAATGCTCATTTACTTGCTAATCAATCAATAAAATTACTTTCATCCAAACTGTGTTTTTCTATTATTTATCTCTGCCTTATTTTCATGTTTTTAACTGCTTTGTTTAAACAACGTCCGGTTTTTAATAAACTTTGCACATAAAACATCGCCCCAACGACGTGGCATAATTTCGGGTTACTCGAATTTGGTACACCACATTAACGATTGAAACAATGGATCTCCGTAGCGTAATTATTGTTATGTCCCCTGCTTTACATTTTCAATTATGCAAAAGGCATCTGCGCCGGGCATCGTCACCGAAGGTTTCTTTCTCTCCAACAAGAGTTATTTATGGCATATGTGCCCTCAAATGTTATCACTTTTCGTCGCAGAAGATCGCAAAGGGCGGTTCCTACCACAGATGATTTTCAAAGGCTCACTTGTGCCGTAAGATATTGTCGACTCCTCTTATGCAAGAGCTCGAACTCGAGTTACGGGTTAGAACTCAACGCAACATGATTGCCATCCCGTATGAATGTTAATCTCCAAGAGTTACTTCCCAAGGATGTTGATCATTGAAAGGATATTTCTCGCAATCCCCTTGTCGGGTCCGCACTATCATCTCTTTGATAAAGACCAGTTGATTTATATTCAATTCATGGGTGGTTGATGTTTCTGGCAGCTCACAATTGCCTTTAGTCCTAGACTAAATATCAAACATGCATCATTGCTGCATAGCATCCAAAAAAAAATGTAGCATTTTCATTGATATGGAGCATTACGCTAAAAATAATAATCTCAAACATGCATCATTGCATTGTATCTCAAAATGCGTAGCATTTCCATTAATATGGAGCATTACGCTAAAAATAATAATCTCAAACATGCATCATTGCATTGATAGCATCCAAAAATGCGTAGTATTTCCATTGATATGGAGCATTACGCTAAAAATAATAATCTCAAACATGCATCTAAGCATAAGCCGATTAAAGTCTTTATCGAGTACCTTTATGCCTCCGAAGATAAGTCTATCCATAAAAATCCCCAAGTGGTATTCCCAACGTAGTTCCTCAAGAAATTCTTCTTGTTGTTGTTATCAGATTTTTGACCACGGGTCGGTCTCCTACATCGCTCAATTCAATTTACCAAGCCGCCTTACTTTTTGCAAATTTTTTATTTTGGTATTCTTACCCGTGGTCGACAGAGTGTGAGTAAGAGTCGTGTCTAACCTCTTGCTTCTGTTATTTGAGTATCCATACTTGTGTGTGGTAATTCATATAATTGCCACCTTGAAGAATTACACCCGCCTTTGGCCCGAGGGATATTGTATTTTTGCATATTTGCAAACTTTAAAGCCCAACATAGCCTAGCAATCCTCGCTAGAGTCTCTTCCGTTGGCCCTTTTTCCCTGTAGAATTGCCTTCGATCGACGCTTTTACCATTCCATATATGTGCTCCCTGAGTCCGCTCCACCTCTCCTTCTTGTGTGTGTCTAATATTTACCCCGACATATACTCCGTCTGCTCATTTTGATCGCGATGCAACTTATTGAAGTATGCTGCTCCAAAGATCTATGAGTTCTTACCTTTCTCGATCTGCAAGCAACTTATTGAAGTATGCCTGCTCCAAAGGTCCGTCTGTTTCGCTTTGATCTGCGATGCAACTTATTGAAGTATGCTGCTCCAAAGATCTACCTTCTCATTTTTATCTGATGCAACTTATTGAAGTATGCTGCTCCAAAGATCTATGAGTTCTTACCTTTCGATCCGCGAAGCAACTTATTGAAGTATGCTCGCTCCAAACGCCCGTCTGTTTCGCTTTTGATCTGCGATGCAACTTATTCAAGTATGCTCCAAAGATCTCGCCTCGTTTCATTTTTGATCTGCGATGCAACTTATTGAAGTATGCTCCAAAGATCTATGAGTTCTTACCTTTCTCGATCGCGAAGCAACTTATTGAAGTATGCCTGCTCCAAAGGTCTCGTCTGTTTCGCTTGATCTCGCGATGCAACTTATTGAAGTATGCTGCTCCAAAGATCTATGAGTTCTTACCTTTTCGATCCAAGCAACTTATTGAAGTATGCTTGTTCCAAAGGTCTGTCGTTTCGCTGATCTGCTAGCAACTTATTCAAGTATGCTGCTCCAAAGATCTATCATTATTTCTAATCTGCCGCTTATTTAAGCGCATCGCTTCGATGTAATCAAATCTTTTACAAAAAATAACACCAAAAAATGTATAAAAAATCAATCAAAAAAAATCAAAAAAAGCAAAAAATATTTCTACTCGTTCTTCGGAGTGCAAATTTTAGGGTTCTTTGAGTATTTAATCTTCTTCTACCTTGAAAGTTCAAAAGGCTAGCGCCAATTTCACTTTCAGGTTTAAGACGATTAAATAGGGGCAACTGTTGCACCCCAAAATTTGCCCTCCCTATATCAATTATTACCTGGCTTAGGCTTTGCATTCATTTTGCATATGTTTCCATTGGGTCACCCGCTTAGACATTCATTCGCTCATCACATCTCGTGATCATTACGGCATCTGAGGCAGTCGGATTTCAAACTCGTATCATTTTGTGTTTGGAAGGTACCCGCTGTTGCACATATGTACATTGATGTCTTTGGTTCTGGGGTTTTAGGGTTTGGACTGGCTTGAGGTAATTATGTTACAAGATTTAGAAGATGTTTACTTGTTTTAACCAACCCGGAATTTGGGAATGGCAAAGGCAGTTTGGATGTTTGGGGTTTTTCTTTAGATTACAAGTTCGAAGCTATCCTATTGTATATTCAACGCTTCGTTGAGTTGGAAGGAGGATTTAAAAGTTGAATGTGTTCAGAAGGTCGTTATTCCCAGATGTCTAAATTTTCACTCATGGTGATTCACAAGGCCTCTTATCTTTTAGAATGCGAATCGAGAGCGTACATGAGGTTTTGTTTAGCAACCATGTCTTTACTTGTGTACGAGATTTATGATTTGGTTTGAATTTGGAATTAAATACGCATTTTAATCGATACTTCACCATATCGAATATAAACTATTCATTTTAGTCACGGTAAGTGTGGTTTCCAAATAATAGCTACAAGTGTTATGACAAGAAATTGCATTAGTGATGTGTTAAGTTTCAAAATCAAGAACTCGCTTTTGTTTATGCTATCCTAAACTCGCATGAACATGGTGCAAGTTTTTGAGCCATTAATTTTCAAAGAAAACTTTGCAAGTTTCAAACCTTTTGTCACATAACTCCTAACCTTGTCACCTTCTTTTCAACTCTACAAAGTTTCACAATACCACATTCGAATTCACAAAGTTTTGTATTGTATGCAAAATTCATATTGTTATTCAATAATTTGTTTCTTTACAAAATCCTTGGAATCCACAAATTATAACTCAAGTATTTGTGATATTACAAAATTCCCAAATTTCTATCCTAATCCTATTTACAAAATGCAAACATACAAGTAAAAATTACAAATGTCATGCCTAAATCCTATTTGCTATTGGGAGTTTTGTGGTCCTTGGTTTCCATGCTTTTGCTCTAACTTCAAACCTGGCCTTCTTGTCCAAAGCTTCATTATTCCTCCAAGCTCGCACCATTGCTCACAATCATGAAACAAACAAGGAAACGGTTAGCAAATAAACGGACAACATTAACAAGTATTCAAAACGGTTTTTATCTCATCATTAGGGGGAAATGTTTGGGATCAGATTTATGTTGAGGATTGTTTATCATTCATGTTCAAAAAACCCACCCTTTTGCAAATCACAACTCATGTTGGTTCACAAAAGGGGGGTGTGGTTCAGAAACATCATCACCACTAAAGTTGCTGCAACTACAAAGCTGCTGTCCTGTAATCAGAAAATATAAAACAACAGCAGCCCAACATATCAGAAATCAGTAACAACAGAACCCAACAAAGTTTCAAAAAGTATTTCAGCCCATCAAGTAGTGCTGCTAAGTCCAGTACGCAGAAAACATAAGGCTGGCATATTGTTTTCCAACCAACAGATTAAAAAACATAACACTCTAAGCCCAGTTTTTTCGGTTTTTGTTTTCAAAAGCCCTTGTCCCAAAGACTGACAGTTAGAAACCCTAGAACAGAGCAATATAAAAGCAGTAAAAGCACAATAATCGAGGGCAACTGTTCATTTTTGAAAAACCCTAGCCGCATATTCAAACACAAACCCAGAAACACAAGAACAGAAGAACATTCATACAAAACCCTGTATACCGTAGCAACCTGTAATACTAAAACAAACAACAAACATTTCAATCATCATTTCAATCATTTCCCTTAAAAAAAAAGAACCAAATAGCCAAAGAAGAAATTAAAGGTAATACCTCAGAAGGAAGGAGGAGGTTATGAACACTGTCGCCATCCTTCTCCCATCCTCATCTCGTTCCGCCAGATCGCATCGCCATCTTTTTGTTTAGGCCCTGTGGTCTCGTTTCCTATCTTTCCTTTCCGTTTTTCACAACCTGTAAAACACATACGCACCTAAATCAGTTTTTCCAGAAAATTATAAACATGCACAGAGTGAATCGAACGAGAGAGATGAGAGGTCAGCAAGAACAGCGACGGCGATGAGGGATCCCGGTGAGAACGCGATCGAAAACCAACCGAGAGAGATGAGAGATTCATGAACGGCGATGGCGGCGAGAGATCGGTGAGATTCGTGAGCAGCGAAATCGCGAATAAGAGAGATTCCATGGTGAGATGTCGCGAGCCACAGTGGAGAGTCGGAGCGAGGATGAGAGCGAACGGTTAGGGTCCGAGACGGCGAGAGAGATCGAGAGAGATGAGGAAGAGAGTGAGTCTTTTTTTTCTTCCATTATTGTTTTGATTTCTACATTAGTTTTCAGTTATATTTAATCACTAGATAAAATACAACTTAACCTTTCCTCTTCTTTTAATTTAGTTGTAGCTTTTAAAAATAAATAAATTAGTTTTATAATATAAAAAGGTTCAGATTAGTATATAAAGCTAATTTAATTTAGTTTTAGTTTAAAGATATAATATATAATAATATAATAACAATAAATTAATTTCTTTTCTTATTTTACTAGTATTATTATTTATTTAATTAGAATTAGTATTATTTTTGTTTTATATAATTTATAACATGTAAAAAATGAGTTTAAGAAGGTATTAGCATGTTTAGCCATGTTGGTTAGTCTAGGTGGTGACACTTGTCACCACCTGTGTGGTCTGTTTGAAATCTGTGTGTATGTTCATCAGATCTATTTTGCACCCTCCCCGTACAAGCCATCGATCCGCCAAAGCCTAGATCCAACGATCCGTAATGGTGGACCACACTGCTTCCATGGAGCATCTCATACAAGATCCAAAGAAGACTTTTGGGCTTGGGCAGCTCCTGCTTGCACCCCAGCTTTAAAGCTTCAATCAGGCCCATTCCTAAACTTTCTTTAAATTCAATATTATGCAAGTTTTTTATATAATGATGTATTAAATAATATTTGGCATATGGTAGTTTTTCATTTGTTGAACAATCAATTAAATTGTTAGTTGATTTTCATCAAGTAAAAAATATCTATACTAATAATTATTTAAATTTCGATTTGTATTGTGTGTTAATTTATTTTCTTTTATTATCCGCTATTACATTATCCGCTTGCATGTTTATTACACGATCGTACACTCACTCTCACATTAATATAAAATAACGACGCCTCCGCTCTCTCTTATTTTGGTTACCCACACCAAATTCTCTAAGGGTCTCATGGTCGGGATGGGCATGGCCATCCTCACGAGGTTAATTAGGCCCTTGTTGCCTTGATTAATCATAACCCGAAAAATAATTGGTCCACATACCAATCACCATGCATCGTGGTCTCATGGTCAGATAGAGCACCTATCCTCACGAGGTTAATCAAGTCCATATACTTGGTTAATCATAACCCAAATATCATTTCACGTCCAACGCTGCAATTTTCAACACACTTTCAAATAAAAAGGTAAAGTTATGGTACTTAATTAAATTGTTAGAGGTTCGCCCAACAATTTAATTAAAATGTAAGGTACTCGGGCCATTAGAGGGTAACCCAATGACTTGAATACTTTATTCCATACACTTGAACATTTAAAACACTTTCATATTAAATTAATTAATTGAATTTGTTTTCTTTAAATCAACTTTTCTACAAAAACAAAAAACATAGTGTTATGAAACTTAATTAAATTGTTAGAGGTTCGCCCAACGATTTAATTAGAACGTAAAGTATTTGGGCCATTAGAGGGTAACCCAATGACTTAAATACTTTATTCCATAACACTTAATAAAAGTGAACTTCGTTTCACCTCACTCCTTTCATAATAAAGATTTTGGATGAGAGATGATTGACCTCAATCACCAATCTCGAGTATCGAATCGTTAGAGGATATCCCGACGTTTTGGTACTTGTCATCTACAATTAAAATCAATTCAACTCATTCAAATATTTTTTCGCTCATATGGGATTATCAAAAATCAAAAACATTTTCTTCTAAAATCAACACAACCAATCCAAGACATTTTCAACAAGAACTACGGAGTTTTGACTTTCCCATTGCACGAGGGAATACGAGGCACGCGGTTTCAAACCGTGGCAAACTCAAAATAATAACAAACAAATACCGCTTTCTTCTTTCTTAAATTCATAATTTAGAAATTAGAATACACACACAAACACATTTTGAACTAAATGGGTCCCATCGAGTACGATGGACGTAAGAGGTGCTAATACCTTCCTCTTCATGTAACCGATTCCGAATCTATGCTTTTTGGTCTTGTAGACCGCCTTATCCAATTTTTGTGGGTTTTATCTATATTTCCGCTCTTTCTAGAACAAATAAAATTAGGTGGCGATTTCATTGTTTTTTTGAAAATTCATTTAAATGATTTTTGAAAATCGAGTTGCTCGGGTACCAAATGCGCCTTCGTAACTCTTCCATGATACGACACGTTTTCTCGATCTACACAATGAGTAAGCACAAGTCGTGGTTGCGCTTTGTATAAGATGTCACGAGGAAGAATTTGATGCAAACCTTCTCAAGAACTTCTTATCATTGATGATGCCCTCGCTGGATATTCTTGAGTCTCAAGATACCTCTTCACGCCATAGTACCAAGGTTTTCTTCTCGTATCAAGCTCATAACAATATGCCGTTCGTCAAACTTCGATGATGATCCGGGAGCCTCGTTGTCCCATCTAACTTTGAACATAGATGACATAGTAGCCAATGCGTCCGCCAACCGATTCTCTTCTCGTGGAATATGATCAAAAGTAATCTCTTCAAGTAGGGATCAAACTCGTAACATGCCTCGATACGAATGAGGTTCGGATGCTTCGATCCCACCGCCTTTAATCTGACCGATCACCAAAGTCGAGTCTCCATACACTTGCAAGAACTTGACTTAAGTCAATAGCAGCCTTTAATACCCATAATGCACGCTCAGATTCGCCATGTTGTTAGTGCAATCAAGCATAATCGTGAAAGGCGTGTCCGTCATAGGGATGTAATAATGGCGCCAATGCCATTGCAAGTATTGAGGCTCCATCAAAGACCATGGTCCATCGATCCTTGTTCGTGTTCGTCTGGCCTGGTTCTTCACAACTGTAACTAGTAAAACATCTTCGCTCGAAATTAACCGCATAGATCGATAGTCATCTATGGCTTGATGAGCCAAATGATCGGCTACCACACTTCCTTTGATCGCTTCCGAGAAGTGCATTGATGTCGATTCGGTCAGATCATTTGCCATCTTGCTATTCTTCCGAGAGAGTCGGTTTTCAAATATGTATTTTATCGGATCCATCTTGGAAATCAACAGTAGTGTGAGTCAACATATCGCCTTAGTCGGCGAGCAGCCCAAGTTAAAGCGCTGTAAGTTTTCTCGAGCTGAGTATCTTGTTTCACGCCTAAACTTTTGCTAAGGTAGTATATGGCATGCTCTTTTCGACCGGACTCGCCATGTTGCCCCAACACACATCCCATTGAATTCTCTAACACCGCCAAGTACATGATAAGAGGTCTTCTTTGGCAGGCGGCATCGGATAGAGGATTTCAGAGGTATTCCTTGATTTTGTCAAAAGCGATCCGCAATCGGCATTCCATTCTACCACTTGATCTTTCTTCAGTAACTTGAAGATTGGCTCACAAGTAGCAGTTAGATGTGCAATGAATCTGGCAATGTAGTTAAATTGGCCCAAGAAACCTCGACTTCTTTCTCGTGCGGGGCTGGCATTTCTTGGATAGCTTTAACCTTAAGGGTCAACCTCAATACCTTTACCACTGACGACAAACCCTAAGAGTTTTCCGGATCTGACTCCAAAAGAGCACTTGTTAAGATTGAGTCTCAATCAGTACTTCTTCAACTCCAAACAGCTTCTAAAATGATCAAGATGTTCTTCTTCGCCCTGTGATCGAGCTATCATGTCGCCGACGAGACCTCTATCTCGTGATGAATCATGTCATGAAACAATGTCACCATAGCATCGATAGTGGCGCCGCGTTTTCAATCCGAACGGCATAACCTTGTAGCGAAAGTGCCCCACCGTAACGAAGTAGTCTTCCATGTCTTCGTGAGCCATTTTGATTTGATTGTAACCGGAGAAACCATCCATGAAGGAGAATACCTTGTGTTGAGCAAAGTGTTGTCTACCGTAACATCAATATGAGGAAGGGAAAATCGCTCGGACTCGCTTTGTTCGTGATCTCGAATCCACACACATTCGCATTTTGCCATCCTTCTTGGGCACAGCACCACATTTGCAACCCATTGTGGATAGGAAGTATGAGAAGCCGGCGTTGAACTGTTTCATAACTCGGCTTTGATTTTCTGACATCTCAGACGCATGCGACAAATCTTCGCTTCACCGAGAAAACCTTCTTTGTCAGAATCGGCACCACAATATCAATGTCTAGGCCGGCATGTCTTCGTATGACCAAGCAAAACCTCAATGTAGTCTTGCAAAGATCTCGAACCAATCTTTCCCGACATCGCTCAAGACCCGCCCTATCTTGATCTCTTCGCCTTCGTCAGACTCCAAATTCACAACCTCAACTTGCTTTCTTCGTATGGTCAGATAACTCGCTTCTTCTTGGTAGAAAGGGCTGCAGTTCTCCGCACTTCACAATCTTCCTCACTTTCATCTTCAGCTTGGTAGATCGGATTATCGAAGTCATATTTAGCAATAGCATAGCTGTTATTAACGAGATTCGGAGTGATTCTGCAGTGTACCATGTGGGTGTGTGTAAGAAACACGTAGCTTTTTTGAAGGGGTGATAAAGTAAAGAAAGAAAACAAACAATTTGAATGCAAAAGTCCAACGAATTTATTGAATGAAAATACGCAAACGACAGATAAAAACCCTCGCAAACGAGCCATGATGCCCCAGGCAAGGCACTAGGCTTTAGAGTTTATTGTTCGAAACATAAAAACACGAAAAGTAAAACAAAACAAAAGTAATTACTCCTGGCTAAAGGAGATTGGTATGACGTCTTCGATCTTCCAATTGCTGAGTCCGTGATCTGCAGTTGGGAAGATCCACTCGCTGATGTCGAAGTCGTTGTCGTCGTCTTCTATAGCATGGATTCCACTTTGGCTGATGCGGAAAGGAAATGGCCAGACGTCGGCGTATCATCTTCCCGACCTTTGATGGTGAAGCCTAAACCAGCCTTTGTCGATTTGAAAGGAAGATCGTGAGCCGACCCCAAATAGAACTACCTTCTTCAACTGCAGCTTGAGCATCCTTCAGTGAGGCCATCCTAGGCGGAGCTTGTGTAACTTCAGGAGTAACAGGAGAGTCAACAGGCATGACTCTGGGTATTGTTTCAAAAGCTTGACAGGAGTCTCAAAGAATTCACCTCCATCTCAAGGTATCGAATGATTGTAGATGACCACCATATACTCTTCTTCACCACACATCGTAACAACCTTCCCTTTACCGCACTTACTCGATGCGAGGTAGAGGTAACGCGCCTGCCCCATGTATCCAAGGGCGCCCAAGAGTAAGCCGGACGGATGTCCATGACAAAGAAAGTGAAATCAAAAGTCTGGGAACCAACTTTAACAGCAGTAGTGAGCTCTCCAAGCACCGCTCGCTTAGAATCGCAAAAGCTCTCACAATAATGTCACCGGGTCTCGAACCAACCCTTCGACATCAAGTCGATCAAAAGCTCGGAAGAATATTCAGAGCGAACCGTATCCACCAAAACATGAGATAATGTAGTGCCCTTTCATTCAACAGATGCAAGGCTTTGTTGTGTTTTTCCTGCAGAGTCAAATCAAGATCAAAGAAGTTTAGGCCGTTGTTGGCAGTACCAAGCTAGCAATACAAACTTCAAATTGATCAGCTGGTAGTGTTGCATGCACGTGAGCATTCTTCGTAAACTTCACTAAGGCATTAGTATGGGTCTCGGAGCACAAGAGCAGAGCAAGCATGGAGATCTTGGACAGAGTCTGTCCCAACTGTTCCACCATATTGTAGTCACTCTTCTTGATAATCTTCAGAATTTCCTCCATTTCTTGTTTGGAGGTGTTCTTAGTAACTTCCTTTGGTACTTCTGGCTGAGCAGGATGAGTCACTGGTTCTTGGGGAATGGATTGAATAGCTGGAATGCGAGCTGGAGTCGCGGTGTCTTTTGGAGGAGAGATATCTGGAGAGAACACTCTTCCGGTTCTGGTCACCTTACTTGATCCGGTGATGTTGTCAATGTCAAGAATGGTAGCTTCAACTGTAAGATCTTCAATGGTCAGAGGGTCTTGCTTGACGCCATGATAGTAAACATCAGCTCCATAGTTCCAAGGGATAACCTTGTCAGAGGAATATGGAATTGGTCTTGGAGAAGTAATGATGAGAGGCGCCATTCTAGGCACAGGATCAGCAGAGGAAATCCTTATTGTGTTAACATCAGCATAATCTTCTGGGAAATCGTCACCCCATCCGGTTACCTTAACATCTTCAATAGGAATCTTGTAGCTCTCAGGAACAGTGTACTTCACCATGTAGTCATATGTTCCACTTGGTTGCCCCAAGGTATCCCACACAGATGGTACGACTTCATTCACATCTTCGACCTTCAACTTAGACATTTCATCACACAGCTTCTGCACAGGTGGTTTCAGGAATAGTATCTCACGATTATCCATCATGCACTGAACACGTCTTCTCAACCAAGGACAGCCATCAGGCGCAGATGGGCACCAACGACAATCCTCTGGGCATCCTGGATTGACACCGGCTTGTAGCAAATTCTTCTTAATAACTATCGAGGAATGGCCAAGTCATCTATGTTGAAAACATAAGTATCGCCGCCAACAAAGATTTGAGCTCTTGTCATGATTAGGCATAGGCGCTGATCACATTCGAGTCTCAACAGAGGGTCAAACTCAATCGCTTAGCTTCAATCATATCTTGAACCTTGTTCTTCGTGAGCCCAACAATCATCGCATTATGCCCTGGTCGTTAGAATGGTAAGCACACTTAGCATTAGGATTGTATCTCGAGAGGAAGTGTTGACATTCCGAGGAGGATCCTCAAGGTAATCATCTCGCTTTCAACATGTGTTGCAAGGCTTCATGACAATGGCATGTTGATCTTTGTAACCGCCTCGTGGCGCTCCGCTACGCTGTCTCACCGAGGTCAGGCCGATGTAGGATCGAGATCACAACCGCCCTACGATTGAGCGGCCGGTCTTGGCTTAGCTTTTCGACCATACACAACATTAGCTTCTTTTCTACCACCAAAAGATCTCTTCAAAGATTTGATGATGACTCCACCGAATCTTCCCACTCTTGATACCACCACACGCCGTCAAATCATCGTGAATCCGGTCAAGAGTTTCCAATCGATGATTGAAGAACGGGCCTGCTGTTGTTCTATAAACATATCAACCAACTCCCTATTGGACAAGGGTGGCTGAACTCTGCTAGATCTCTCCATTTCGAGCATACTCCTTGAACTTCTCGTCACGACCCATAGACATGCTTTGTAGTTGATGCAGTGGGTGTCAATTCAGATTATACTCATACCTGCTTGTAGAAAGCATCAGCCAAGTCACCCAAGTACGGATACGGCCATTGTCTAGCCGATAATACCATTCCAATTGGGTTCCTGACAAACTCTTGAAAATAGTGCATCCACAACTTCTCTCACACGCAGGGGTTGATCTTCCAACATAGGATTTCAAATGCAGCTTAGGGCAAGACATGCCATCATACTTAGCAAAGGTTGGAACTTTGAACTTGGGAGGAATCACAACAGCAGGGAAAAGACTCAGATCATCAAAATTCAGTCCTGACATTTTCAGATTTTCCATAGCATTCAGACGGTTTTCAAGTTGCTTGTACTTGTCATCTTCATCAGAGTATTGGCCATCATCATAGACTTTTTCAGGCTCATGCTGACTACCTTCACCATCACCCTTGTTACTTTGCTCATCCTCCTTCTTGACACTTCCTTCAGAGAGCTCAATTCGACTAACCACTCTAGGACCTCTTTTGTAGCGTCTGCCCATGTTGAGAAGACCAACAACCTTCTTCTTTCTGTTGATGAGCTTCTTCAGATCTTCTTGGCCTGGACCAAACCGTGAACATCCAATAAACTAAGCATTCGAGCCTCGAGATCTTTGACAGCTTGTTCAAGAGCCATTTCGCTAAAATAAATAGCGAGCAAATGAGAAAACGAATCTTCAATGTACCTGTGATGCAATGTTATGCTATGATATGCAATGTTTATGCGAATGCAATGCAATGTTTTCAAGGACCTTAGAGATTTAAATTTGTTAAACAAGCAATGAACAAACATTTATTAGTACTCTTTATTATTCTTTTTCTTTTAAGTACAAAAGATAGTTCAAACAAAATAAAAGAAAACATATAAATCCTAAAGCTCTAAGTCTCCCATGGGCGCTTCCTCTGGTGCCAAGGTAGGCGCTGATGTCGCTTCCTCGTGAAGTAGCTTAGTCAACTCTAGCACTTTCCTCACTTGCATAGAATCGAGCTTCAAAGGTATCTCTCTTCCTTGAGTGAATCCGTGATCTCTTCAAGTCTTCAAAACCAGAGGCATGTCGATGGAGAATGAGTAGGACGCCACTTATAGCAACAGTCCCATAATTACCGTAAAACAGCGTGAATGGCATCATGAGGTTTTGAGCTCGAGCTCGCACCCATTTGAGGTAAGGTTCCCAAGGAATGGAATTCGGTGCCCCAAAGTCTTGGTATCGCCTTCTTTACCATGCCCCAAGCATGTATGAACCTTCGCCGTAATTCGAGATCGTGATTGTAGTCGAACACAATATCTTGAGAAGCATATCATGTGGACCATCTCTTCGAGCAAAACCAAACCGACGTAAAGCTAGAGAAGGGTTCAGTAATACCTCCTTATACCAAGTAGTGGTACATTAGGAATTCTCCACAACGCCGATGAAGGTGAAGTCCTTTTGAGAGAAAAGACTCCAACGGATATCCGAATGAGAGAGTGACATTAACCTTGAGACCATCTCAACCTTTGTTCATTCTTCAAACTCGATGGAGGAAGGTGCGAAATAAACCACCGGAAAGTAACGGTATACAACACATGAGAGTTCCTTTGTCTTTGATAGTACGAGTGTGGAGAGAATGTAGGATATCTCCAAGTAAAGTAGGCATCGGATTACGGGTGAGGAACAACTTGATGGCATTGACATCTATGAATTGATCCGAGTTAGGAATAGAACCAAACCATAGATTAGCAAGGCCACAATGTCTTCAAATGCATGGAAACTCATAACTTTGAGGAATTCTCGGCTTTAATGAGGAATTTGGCAAGTAAACCCTTAACTCCACTTCTGTTTCCCAATTGGCCTCAATGTCCGAGCTTAAGATGTGGCGATGCGATGTCTTCGCACTTAGGAACCTTTTCTAAACCGTGAATGGCATTTGATCAAGAATAGGTACCCCAAGTAGCTTAGAGAACTCTTCCAAGGTAGGAACCAACCGATAACTGGGAATGTAAAGCAATGGTGTTTTGATCAAGAACTAGAATAGGACATGCATCATATCTTCTTCAAAACCGAGATAACCAAATCAAGTAGATAACCATGTCTTTGATGAATCGGGCATGATCGGGAATCTCTCAAACCAATTCTTTGTCGAGAAGGTATACCCATGAAGTTGATTCGATAGTCTTTCTAGAAGCCATAATTCCCTACAAAACAGAGCAAAGATAAATCCCTAGGTCCTTGAAATAGTTAGAAATGATATGCAATGCGATGATGTCATGATGTCATGTTTAGCACACACAAACAATTCACACAATGAGCCTAGGGTTAAGGCTTGCATGAGGTATAGGTGATTACCCCACCAAAAGTTTGAGTTGGTTCATCCGTCCCATAATAGTAACCGGTTCTAGGAATCTCACATCATTGATCTTTCTCGAGCGCTTATTTCAATACGATCGCCAAGTGGTCGATCAAAATATCCCAAAAGTCTGATCTTAATGAGCGTAGCATCGAGTATCAACCAACTTTAGTCTACACCAAAGCCGGCCATCTCACTACCTTCTAATGGCCAAGATGGGTCAATTAAGGTTCTAAAAGTTTAGTTAGCGCTGATGACACCACGCAGAAGCCAAATACTATCCTCAACTTGGGAATGAAGAGTATCGACATCCAAAGTGTCACGCTAACGTAGCCATCATGTTGACTGCTTTGATATACGCCTAACGGTCGCGACGATTTATTGCTACTTACCTAAAAGGAAACCCGGATCCGGTGTAGGATCCCACAAATATAATACCCAAGCAACCCTTAAAGATAAAGCAAGCAAGTCAAACAGAAGCAAAGAATGTGATCTAGAAATCCCTAAGGTAATTTCTCTTTAGGTGTCTCTCAGTAGTCGCCAGCTCATTAACATGAACCGACTAGGATTTTGTATCGCAAATGTGGATAGCAAGAGTCGCCACCGACTTTTATTTTTATCCAATTAAGGAAGGTAAAAGTACGTAAAAGACCTTCGTTAGATTCTCGAGTAAGGGAGAAGGTTAAAAGGGAAGGTATTAGCACCCTTTCCATCCGTAGTTATCTACGGGCTCTTAGTTGCTCTTAGATCACTTTAAAATTGCTTTCGGTGTTTGACAAAAATGTTTTGAAAAGGCATTTCGCTTGACTTTGTAATGATTCATGTAGGAATGTATACAAAGTGTTTGGAAATGTTTCGCTTTTGAAAAGAGTTTGAACTTTGACAAAAGTGTGAGGTGTGAAAAGTATTTTGTTTGAGCAAGCAACTAAAAGTCTTATTACCTACTCGTAATTGGTCGCGTGTTATTTTACGCCCTTTAGAATAGCGCTATCCATACCATTAGTTGGTAGGTAGCTCCATTCGTTGGATGTAAGCCGGACATCTGGGACGCCGATGGTCATAGAAGGCAACTTGTAGGAAGTATCCTAGCACATTCAAGCGGACTATCATCATTTTCGTAGGCGACAATCGAGGGTCAAGATCATGTATTCGAGGCTTACATCGTGGGTCTATGATCTTTGTATCAAGGGACTATGATGATTTGTTTTGAAGGCAACGGTGCTAGAATACCTCTACGCTCGAGGATATGACCATTTGAATTGTAAGGCAACGAGAGAATTACCCTAAGGGTGCATGTGTGAAAGAGTGTGTCAAATTCGTATATATTATCTTGGAAATTAGAGTGAGCTATGTTCAATTTTATCTTGCCATACACGCCTAATTACTAGCTTTATAGGGTGCGGAAATTAAATGCGGAATGTAAAGATGCGAAAAAATAAATGTCCTACGCTATTACATGGGTTTGGGGAAGATACATAATTTAAACTTGCGGAAAATAAAAACCTAATTTAAACTATTACATCCCATGAGCAGTTACATTATTGAAAAAAAGAAAACAGTAAAAGAAACCGTCTGAAACGGAATAACCTGTGAAAAGATAAGAAAATCGGAAAATACGATAAAATCGAATAAGAGAAAAATGTTAGTAAAAATGCAAATTTTTAAATGAGAAAAATATGACATGCTGGAAATAACATGAACATGCTAGAATAAATTTTTGGGATTTTTTGGATGCATTTTAATAATTTAAAACTAATTAAAAGTGATTTTAATGCTAAATTATGAATAAAAATAAATATGCATGCAAAATTGTATTTTTAATTTTATAAATTAAATAAGTATTTTGAAAATAAATGCAAAAGGAAAAATATTTTGGTGATTTTTAATGCATGAAATAAAAATATGAAAAGCATTAAAATAACATGAAAATATTAAATAAATAAGAAAATAGAAAATAAATTGAAAAGTGAAGTTTGGAAAAAGAAAACAAAACCGTGCCAGGGGATCGAACTCGTGTCATGGAGAGCATCTTCCAAAAGCCAAGCCTTAACCATCGACAAGTGACATCCGTGTTTTAAAAACGAAATCAATGAATATAAGTGTCGACGCGCCATGGTTATGTTTGAAACACGTCACCACGCGTGGTCCCCATCCGAACGAGAGAACGAATCGAAGCGCCATCATGCCACGCAACCTCCTCGCCGGTCAACCGAAGTCAGACGCCGAGCCCTCCAGTCTCCTCTCCGCCACGTGATTCTTCAACTGCAAAATACGAAATAAAAAGGAAAGAAGGACCTTGTCCCCTAAATCGCCATGGCGAATTCCATCGGTGATGTTATTTTTATGAAACGGCTTGTACGAGCCTGTTCAAGAGGACACTTGAGAAACCCTAAACATGGCAAACCATGATTCTTACGTTCAACCTCTCAAACGATTGCCCATCACCAAGTGAACCTCATGAACACATTCAAACCATTAGAAACGATTAAAGCACGCAGAATAGTAAAATGCAATTTCAAGAAAATTCAAATATGTGTGAATGTATATGGCACGATTTGGCTTGCTTTCAATCAATGATAAAGGTGTGTTCTTACTCATACTTACCCCGAGCACGCTTGGATGGTCGGAAGAGGCCGAGAGGTGGAAAACAAAATTCGATTTTTCAAGTTTTGAGAAATTTTGGCAAAATAAGGGTTATGCTTTGAGCTAGGTTTCGTGTCCTTGTCTTGTGTACTGTGGTATTCATAGAAGGATTTGGAGAGGAAAAACCAAGGAAAAAGATTGGATCATCAATGTGCATTTATATTTTTTCAAATAAAATCAAATATTGGCAAAAATTTGATTTTCTCATCAATGTAGAGGCTAGCACGAAATTGGTAAGATTCATGGGCTTTCTTGGACCTCAAGCATGATATAAAATCATTCCTTTTGAAAAATACTTTATTTTCATATTTATATAATTTAATTTTGAATTAAATGGTTTAAAATCCAAAATTAAATCAATAAAATAGAAAATTACCATGGCCAAGCATTTATGGGTCACAAATAATGTCATGAGTAAGTTTGGATCAAAATATTATAGGCCCATTTGGAAATTTTTGCATTTCGATCAAAATGTCCTTTTGTGCAATTGTCCAAAATCGCCCAACTTGAATAGTGTATCTTGCTCATTTTCCACATTTTTGAGTGTTCTGGACTTTTGGAAAGCTCTAAGAGTCCTCTAACCAACCTTTTGGTATCATCTCAATTGGAGTTTCCATGCTCATATATCCTCAAAACAAAATGTTGACTTTTTGTTGACTTTGAAAATGACCAGAATGTTTTGAGCCATACCTCTCAAATGAAGCATTTTTGACATTCTTGTGAGACATGAAGTTGTAGAGAATTGAATTTTCTTCAAAACAAGAGGTGGTGGAAAAATTTCGATAAAGTATGAAGAAGTTATGATCACCAAAGTTCATTGACTTTTCACCTAGAAACCCTAATTTAGAAAGTTTGACTTTGAGCAAATCTTGAGTTTTCTTGATGAATCATGATCAACCCTTGATCAAATGATGAATGTAACTTCAAAATGAGGATGTTGACCAAAATCATGAAGTTTGATCAGTATGTTGACCACAGCTGACTGCTTGTCCAATACAACCGATTTTCAAACATCCGAGCAATTGTCGAGGAAACTTGACTTGGAGGCTTGAAACTTGACATGGAGAATCTTGAAGCATAGGAGGTATGATGAACATTGGAGATGTTGGAAATCCACTTTGTCTGAGAATCACCAAACCCTTGTTTGATTGATTGTCTAGGAGAGAGTTTGTCCGATCAACTCTCGAGGAATCCTCGAGTATGGATGTATGAAATATCTTGAGAAGATGGAGGGCAAATTTTAGGGTATGACAACAGTTCCCTTGGATGTAGATGATGATGACATGCTTTGTTGAGACATCTTGAGAGATTGAGAAAACAATTGACAGCAAGTTTGAAATTTTCTATTGAGGGAATGGAGAGTGGTATAGCCAAAAGAGAAGAGTGAGATATAAATATGACTATTCCTCTTCTTAAACTTTTGAAAAGAAAGATGGAAACATTTAATTGGCCCAATCATAATTAAATTAAATAAAATGTTTCTTCCATCCCTTGTTGTAAGCAATTTTAATTGCTACAACTCTTCATATTGGCAAATACCCAGCTTTCCCCTTAAATTCTCAAACTGATTAGCATCAAGTGCCTTAGTAAAAATGTCAGCCAGTTGTAGTTTAGTGGCTACATGCTCCAACTTAATCACCTTCTCTTCCACAAGATCTCTGATGAAGTGATGTCTAATGTCAATATGCTTAGTCCTCATTGCAGATAGGATTCTTTGAAATATTAATAGCACTAAAGTTGTCACAAAGACAATGTCATGACATCTTGTGTGACATTGTACTCAACAAGATCGCTTCATCCAGATCATTTGAGAACAATTGCTACTAAATGCTATATTCATTTTCAGCAAGAGATAAAGACACACAGTTTTTCTTCTTGTTGAACCAAGAAACAAGATTGTTTCCCAAAAAGAAGCATCCTCCAGAGGTGCTTTTTCTATCATCAACACTACCAGCCCAATCAGCATCACAATAACCAGTTAGAATTGGTTTACATCCATGAGAGTATAGCATCCCATAATTGTAAGTTCCACTCACATACTTCAGAATTCTTTTCACCTGATTGATGTGACTTACTTTGGGTTCATCCTGGTATCTTGCACAAACACCAACAACAAATGCAATGTCAGTCTCTGGTCGTCATAGTACAACTTCCTATCATGCTTCACAAGCTTTGATCAACATTTGTCCCACTTATGTCTTTGGACAACTTTAGATGAGTAGGTGCGAGTCCTTTATGACCATTCTCCATCCCAAACTTCTTGACAATATTCTTTGCATACTTGCTTTGAGAAAGGAAAGTTGAATCTTCCATCCGTGACTGCAATAAGATTTTGATATTTATGGTCAAAAGGAGCGTTGAATCAAACGAAACAATAACAAAGGTTCACTAGAATGAAGGAAATGTCATGGTTTGAATGAAGGAATCACTCTTCTAATAAGATATTGAAACTTGGGGCTTCGAGTAGCAATTGTGAAGGAGCTTCAAATGGTGGAAGCTGGTGTTAGCAAGCAGATTCGAATCGAAAGGCGCTTTAGATGTTTGAAATTCAAAATATGAGCGGATGAATGGACGTCAATACGCTACGGAAATGGTTCGAGACGGAGGCTAGAGAGGCATAGTATTCTCTATGTCCCAAACGTGGCAAGCTCATAAGTCGCACCGCTATGGTCTTAATAGTATAAATAGAAGTCTTAGTGTTAGGATTTCGTGTGTCATATCTATTGTACTAAATTCAAGAATATTCAAAATACCACATGGATAGGGAAACGAATGCACGAATGATGTACGTATGATTGCACCACTTTTATCTTTCAACAATGTATCTTTATCTTCCAATTTACCTTTATCTTGCATAAATGTCATTTAAATCATTTATATTCAAAGTCATTTAATTTTCCATGCATCTAAACGCTTTTCCTTTCGCTTGAAGCCTTTACTTTTCGTAAACCTTTACATTCATGCTATTATTTTCCAAAACTTTTACATACTTGCTTTTACATTCCTCGCTTTTACACTTCATGTTTTACTTTGAAAATTTTTACATTCACAAGTCTTGAACCTTCCTGCACTTACATACTTCTCAGAATTTGAAGTCTTTATGCCTTATATGTTCAAATCATCTTTATATTGCTTTGCTTGATTACGTTATTAATTTATTGAATATCATAATCGAAATACACCGAGACATATATAAAACATCTAAAATAAGCCTTGAACGTTAACCAAGCTTAAGTTTATGCAAACGACAATAACCCCATAGGATCAATCTAGTCGATCCCGCAAGTTACCAAAGGGATTAAACAACAATCATAACGCTTGTTTGATAGTTTGGAGGACTAGCGGTTGTTTCACCGTAAATCACCGGAACAAATTGGCACCCAAAGGGACGGAAATTGGTTGTTGCTAATTAAAATTAACGCTTAAAAACTTAATTATTGTTAAAAGGTTTCCGAGTAAACAAAGTTCATTAGTATATGAACCTTAGAGTGGTAGAATAACCACAAAGAATAACCCTTACCCGTAAGAAATCAAGTAATAGGATGTCGATCCAAATAACCCACAAGGGGAACAAATGCCCCACATACAACAGCACTAATGCTTTCGTTTCAGGACGCCCACGATCCCTTCGAACGCACAATCTGTTGCATCTTCCACTAATAGTATGGCCGCGAATGGAACAAGTGGCATGTCAACAAACAATTCGATCCTAGGTAGTACAGGAACCACTGGGTATCCTGGGGATTCATCCCACCGCTGTGGGCACAAACCCATTTCGCTACTCCCCACCACCAACTAGACCATTTAGTTTCGACAAGATTAGACCCGTAAATTCCTAGTATGGAATGCCAACATCCTTTATGGCGTGTTTACAAACTCGACGAACGAACGCCACCACACTTAGGGTCGTTCGGGCTAATCAATTTATGACAAATAACCAAGGGTCAGTAGGTTATGGTACGCTGCCCATCTTAACCACAGAAAATCAAATGGCTTTTAGGCAGTTAATGGATGATAGTAACCATAACATGATAGGAGTATTAGCACAAACTATGCAAGAAATCTTTGCCCCAATAGTTCAAAACATTACTGTGACAAACAGAGAGAACGCTGACAATATGAGTCGAATAGCAGATTTCTTCGCTCCACCTGAAAGGCGTAGGCAGAACCAAGCATTGGTTCGAGCGAACACACCTATCATAGAACAGATTGCTGATGATCCACCTTATAGGCCAGCCAGAGAAGGGGTTAACTTGGGGGCAAGAGCACAAAGGGTAGATGTCCCATTGATTCGAGAAGAACCACAAAGGGAATTGATAGAACCACCAAAGAAGGGTCGAAGATTTGAGGTCCCAAAGATTCGAGAAGAACCACAAAGGGGAATTATTGAACCAGGGCAAGGGTCCATGACTAGAGGTCCCATTGCTTCGAGAAGAACAACTAGGGGTTGTCCTTGTAGGTCGAAACCAAGATGTCGATGCAATGGTTCATAGGGTTCGACATGACAATATTCATGAAAATAACCTAACCACCATGATAGAAAGGATCATGGCCCAAAACGGTATTAATACAGAATTAGAAGGCCAAATTACGCCTCCCCATAGCGCATTATGTAATCCATAATGATTTGCCAAGGGATACAAGATCCCTAAATTTACAAAGTTTCGGGATACCAATGAGTCAACAATGAACACATAGCTAGGTATCTAACCGAGGCAGGAGACATAGCAAATAACGAAACCTTAGGATTAAATATTTCCCAAGTTCCCTTACTAAGAATGCTTTCACATGGTTCACTACTTTGCCCCCGGATCCATAGACCGGACCTCTTAGAAAGGCTGTTCCATGAATCAGCTCTATGGGCCAATCCAAGATAAGCCTAAAGGAATTAGCAAGTGTTGTATGAGTTCACCGAACCTATAGATGAATACTTAAATAGGTTCGAGCTTTGAAATCTAGATGTTTCACAAGAGTCCCCGAGCATGAGTTAGTCGAAATGGTACCGGTGGTTCGACTATTCTATTCGAAAGAAATTAGATACTCAATACTGAGGGACATGGCCCAATTAGCGATAGGGTCGACAGTGTCGAAAGGCTAAAGGCCGAGAAGGCCGTGGCTTCTAAGAGTAATAAGAAGGAAAGAGTTTCCTATGTCGAAACGGAGGAAGGTGAAGACTACCCCGAATTCGAGGAGATCGAAATAGATCTCGCTGAATTGAAACAGGCTCCACCTTACTCTTGTAAACTCCTAGTCCCTACAAAAGGGAAAGAAATTGTTGAAAATGAAAAAAATGATAAGTTTCCAAAGAAGGTGTATACCGATATAACAAAGTGTGATGAAATGTTCGACTTACTAGTCAAAGATGGCCAATTAATTGTGCCACCAAATGTCAAAATGCCTCCTTAGATCAAAGAAAGAAAAGAGGATTTTGTAAATATCATAGTTTCCTAGGCCACAAAACCTCATGGTTTTCTTTTCGTGGACTTGATTCAAAATGCAATTAAAGAAAGCGCACTAAAGTTTGCCGATAAACCAAAATGAAGGTGGATGAAGACCTCCGATATTGCAGTACACCAACTACTCCGAGCCTCGAGCATGGGAGATATCAATATGGTGGAAGGCACTAAGGGCCACCACTTGAAAGGGAAAGCACCGAGAGTGAAAGTTGGGTGTTGGTCAAGTCAACAATGGAGTCATCAAGACGCCCACGAACGATGAGCTTACCGAACCAACTCCACCGTTGTTTCGTATGAATCAAAGCACGAGGGTCGTGAAAGCCGAAACAGAAATTGACACAGCATCAAGGCCCGAGGCTCAAATTGAAAAGGTTCAGATTACAAAACAAGCTTCCTCAAAAGAGACATGGGATACCTGGTGAACTAGTGGGAAGTTCGACTATCCGTAAAATATTCTCGCCCAGAGTTCGAAGTCCGAATCGAAGACGCCAAACCATCAGATAGGGAGATGATGATACGAAGGGAAGATAAAGATGGTAACGCTCCTCAGAAGAGACCGGGACACCTTAGGGATTGGGAAATTTGATTATATGGTAAAATATTCCTCGCCAGAGTTCAAAGATTCGGATCAAGACATCAAACCATCGTGATGGGGAGATAATGGCACTAAGGGACCCGATGTGGATGTCAATATGGTGGACATGGGGACCCTGCTCGAGATGCAGGAAATGGAAAGATATCTCGAAAAGAAAAATACAAAATGGAGGATGGTTATGCCGCAGATACCAAACTTAAAACAATATCTCATGTCCGTACATAGGGATGTCAAATGATGCTTTGTCCATGCAGCATCATATGTAATGACAGATCGCTATGGAGTTCGAACGAAAGCAAAGAGCTCGAATCGAGTAATTACGCCAAGACAACCAACTGCTCGTGATGCTACCCAGAGTCGGGAAAGTTTGTTGGAATTTTAGTACTGTCAGCAAAGGCAACCAAGTGCTTGATTTGCCCAAGATGTTCAAAGAAGATACCACCGTAACATGGCGGAGCTAAACGATTCCCTTCACCCCATGCTGGAATCACAAGGAAGTTGGTCAAATGAATCAGCTCGATGGTAGTCACAACAACAAAGCCCGATAGCCCATATCCAAAGGGTGCTCAAGGGTGACATTTAAAATCCCCAAGTACCAACAGCATGATGGTCGCAAGTTAAAACCAACAAAGGGAAGGATAGATGGGGAGGCAATGAGCGAAATGCGGCCATGCCATGGTATACGGAGACAATTCAACACAAAGAAGGGAGGAACCGAGGTGGAAATTATAAAGGTAAGAATCCCATGTCAAGATCCCAATGGCGGGCAAAAGGAATCGAAAGGTCGAGAGGGAAGCTTTAGCGACAAAGGAGCAAGCCACCAACAAAGAAGGCAAGCACCAATCAACCAACAACAAACAGTAACTCAAGACAAACCTCCAGCTAGTAGGAGGCTTTTTTCAAACAAAACTAGATGAATCAAAAGAATACACCCAAGTCCACAAGAAGATGAGGATATACAGATAACTTCAATCGAAGGAATCCTCACTTAACCCGAATCGCAATGTGGTATCTCAGATATTATCCAATTCAGAGACCAAATCAAGAACGTGAAGAAGAAGACACCATTGATCTAATGAAACATGCATCGTTATTATGTAATGGATAATGACGCGGTCAAGAGCGTAACGCATTCTTCGAACACCCATCCCACAATGAAGAATCATTTAAAGCCACCGCTCATTCGAGCAAAGGCGGAGTTCACGGGTGAACAAGGTCTTAGTAGATGGGGCGTCAGAATCAACCCGATGCCAAAATTCATGCTGAAAAGTTAGGCATTCAAGACGGATGTTAAACCTCATAACATGGTTTTATCCAACTATGAAGGGAAGGTAGGACAAACATTGGGGTAGTGCAAGTGGAGTTAACTGCTGATCAAGCCGCAGACTCACTATGTTCATGGTGATCAAGCCAAAGCAAATTATAACTTGCTCGAAGAGAGGATTCATGGCAGGGCAGTCCTTCGCCGATGCACCAAAGGTTAGTCCTGAGAGAAGATGGATAGTAGAGAACATCAAGCGGACTGAGCTACTTCATGACAATACCAATCTAGTTAACAAGAGGAATTATGACAAGTATCCGCCGTAATAGCCCCTGCACCCAAGTGACGAATTGAATGAAACAAGAGATGTACACATTATATGACCCTTCGCCATGATGGCATGTATGGGATAGGAAAATAATTAAGGATGATGAAGGAGGCGAAGGCACTTCGAAAGACGGCCGCCAGTGGGAGTTCAAGACCCCGCGATGATCGAATTCTTCTTCGAAGGATTTCGCCTATATGGTCGAGAACGAATTGAAAGCGGCTTCGAGGCTGCAATAGAACACACAGTTGAAGTAAACGAACTCGAAGGGAATGGTCCGAAGGATTCACCCTGTGACGAGAACAAAATAGATCAAAGGCTTGACCCCATTTATGATACGGAACCCTTGGGCTTCGAGAAGGATCCAACAAATTCAAGTGCTAAGATGTTGGCACAGGACCCACTCGAAGAAGTAAATTTGGGGATATCAACAAAAAGAATCACCTAACATAAGCACGAACTCAAATTTCAAGCCTCAAACAAGAGGTGATCAAGTCCTCAAACACAAAGATTGCTTTGCATGGGACTATGACGAAATGCCCCGATTTGAAAAGAGAGTTAGTGGCATACGACTTCCAATTAAGGATGGCAAGAAGCCCATCAAGCAGACTCCCCAGAGGTTCGCCAAGACCGCTCACGAAGATCAAAGCAGGTCAAAGGTTGTTACATGCAAGTTCATCGTAACAAGGCAGGAGATTTCCGGCTTTCAGGTTCATAAAAGGGAATCAAATTAACCAACAAGACTAAGTTATCATGGAGACTAAAGCCCCACATCGAAAAAGGAGCTAAGCCTCTACTAGGGAAGATTAATTTTCTCAGAAGATTCATTTCGAACCTAAGTGGGAAAACGCAAGCTTTTTCCCCACTACTTCGTTTAAAGCAAGGCCAAGCCTTCGAATGGAGCGAAGCACAGCAGGAGGCCTTCGACAAGATTAAAAGATATCTATCTCAACCTCCTATCTTGTCTCCACCTTCATGGGGAAAACCCATGAGATTGTATATATCTCTAACTTACTATAGGGAGTATGTTAGAACAGAAGACAAGAATGGCATCGAAAGAGCCATATATTATTTAAGTAGGGTGTTGAATGATGCCGAAACTAGATATAGTAATATAGAAAAGTTGTGTCTTTGTTTATACTTTTCTTGTATGAAACTCAAGTATTATATAAAACCTGTTGATGTTTATGTTTCATCTCATTTCGATGTTATTAAACACATGCTTTCCAAGCCAATAATGCATAGCAGAGTTTGTAAATGGGCATTGGCCTTGACAGAATATGCTTTGACTTTTATGCCTTTAAGAGCAGAAAGGCCAAGTAATTTCGATTATTGTGGACCATTCATTGGTCGAACAGCGTCATGGGTTATGTCGAAATGAAACCTTGGAAGCTATACTTTGATGGTTCGAGCCGATAGAGAGGGCAAGTGGTGTTGGAGTTCTTATAATTTCTCCTGAGGGAATTCCAACAAAATTCAAGTATAAGTTAGATGGCCCTCGTTCTAACAACGGTTTAATACGAAGCGCTTATTGTTGGACTTGAAGCTTTGTTGGAATTGGGGCAACTAGAGTCGAAATCAGGGCTGATTCAGTAGTTAGTAGTCAAGCGTATAACTAAGGAATACAAATGCATAAAGGAAAACTGATGATATATTTCATCATAGTTAATAGGCTACTCAAAATTCAATACATGGACATTCATCACGCATCAAGAATAGAAAATCAAGAAGCAAATGACCTAGCACAATTAGCTTCGTGTTATAAAGTCTCCGCTAAAAACTTAGAGGATTTGATTGAGATAAGAGGAAGAGTCATGGCTACCGACTTACACCATCGATCTAGAGAATATCAAAATAAGTTATGGTGATAAAGATAGGTTCAAGTATTAGCCATAGACACTTTAATGATACAGATCATAAATCCATTAATAAGGTATTTAGAAAACCCAACATTGAATGTGGATAGAAAATAAAATATAGAGCGTTGTCATGTCCTTATGGGAAATGAATTGTTCAAGAAGACCCAAGAAGGTGTGTTACTAAAATGTTTGGGAGAAAGTGAGGCATATCTAGCACTATCAGAAGTCCACAATGGGGTATGTGGAGCACATCAAGCGGGTCATAAAATGAAATGGTTGCTATTTCGTTATGGTATGTATTGGCCCAGTATGCTCAAAGATTGTATAGATTTTGCTAAAGGATGTGAAGAATGCCAGAAACATGCAGGGATTCAACATGCTCCTGCAAGTGAGTTGCATTCGATCAATAAGCCATGGCCCTTTAGAGGATGGGCATTAGATTTAATAGGAGAAATCAATCCTGCTTCATCTAAAGGTCGAAATATATCCCGGTAGGAATAGACTATTTCACTATGTGGATCAAGCAATACCATTGGTAGTCAGAGATCAAGAGACTATCATCGAATTCGCATAAAACCGATTATCTATAGGTTTGGTTGCTGAGAGCATAACCACGCATCAAGGATCGGTGTTTATCGGTAAAAGATGCAAGAATTTGCCCAAGAAATGGGGTTCAAGTTGCTAACGCCAACACCATATTATGCTCGTGCAAATGGTCGTCAAGCACAACAAAGTAATAATAGGTCTAATAAAAACATGTTGGTAAAAACCAAGAAGTTGGCATAAGACTTTAGATCAAATACTATGGGCCTCGAGAACATCCCCAAAGAAGCTACTAATACTACACCCTTCCAATTAACATTTGGTCATGATGCGCCTTACCAAGAGAAATTCATCTACAATCGGCTCAATTCAAAGGCAAAATGAAATCTCACCTTCTTTATATTGGGAGATGATGATGAATGAGTTGGTCGAGCTAGACGAAGTTAGATTGCATGCTAGAAGTCCCGATGAGGCAAAAGAGAGAGGGCAGAGTATATAACAAAAGGGTGAAAGGTAAAACATTTAGTGCTAATGACTTAGTTTGAAAGTTATATTGCCCATGGACAAAAAATAAAGCATTGGGTAAATGGTCACCCATTGGGAAGGACCTTCGAGTAGTGAAAACATTTTCAAACAATGCGTATGAAATCAAGAATTGGCGATGACAAACGAATCCTAAAGGTTAATGGGAAGTATTTAAAGAAATATAAACCATCGCAGGAGGTTCAATAGTAGCAACGTAAATCATAAACATATAACTCGAGGCCAAAATGGTGAAATTAGTTGCCAAAATGGCATTGTCAAGTGTTACAAACAAACATTCAACTAAAATACAAGATTGCTTTAGATAAACAAGTTTCGTAATGGGTATTGTTCCTTAATCGATCAAAGATATTCTTGAAAGATTCAATGATATTCTTGAGTGGATATTCTTGAGTAGAGCGCTGGGCTCCTTCCAAGATAGCAACTTCGCCTTTAACTGCTCACCGCCTCCGCAAGCCCTTTATTTAGAAGCTCTTCAATCGATTACCAAAAGTATTGACTCATATGCAAGTTGTTGCTGCCGGGCTTTAATTTTATGTCAAGTTCGGATCTGCCCATTGAAGAATGGATTGAGCTCAAGATCATAATCAACTTTGGCTTGCCGGATATGCATGGCATGATCTTCAACCTCCTTAGTGAGCTTCGAGGCATGTTCATAAGCGGCCCATTGCAGCTTTTTTTGGACTTTGTTTGCAGATTCATTTTCAAGAAGGCATCCGCCATTATCGATCGTGATGAAGTTCAAACAAAATGGTGCCGACTTCCAGTGAACATGTGGCGAGATTGACTTGATTGATAAGTCCCTTCATCACGAAGGTGCAGTACTATCTTTTCCGAGTATTTCAATAAATCCACATCAAGTATGGTTTTCCGAATCTTGTGAAGAAGTATGACTCTATCATCGAAGGTACGAATCGAGGTCGAACCAAGATTAGCCTTAGGGAGGAGTGTTTCTCCGAGCTAGTTTAGCCTTCATGTACCCAATAGGGTCGGGCCGCTTCAAGAGGGCTAACTCCTCTTCGGTGTCCGCATTTGGAAGACTCGAAGTTCCATACGCAATGGAGTAACATCCATTTCAACGTCCATTGGTTCATTAGTGGGAACATCACCTCCTTCATTATTTGCTTCTTCATCTCTTCATCATCGATCAAGTCCACTACTGATGTTATCATGTCGATTACCATCAAGATCGATGCCGCCCCTTCGCTCGAACCTTCTTGAGCATCTCTCCTTCTTCATCCTCGACCCTTCCTCACTTGAATCTTCACCTCTTGGGAGGTATTGGTTTTTTCTTCTTCAAGATGAGGTGCCTTTTCACTCTCGAGGGACTTTGGGAGGAGACTCGTGAGAAGTCTCGGAGGCACTTCCGTAGCATCTTCAAGCGTTGTTTCGCTGGTCTCCTTGAGAGAGGCGAAGTGCCTTGATCATCCGGCTGTTCGAGGTTCCAGCTTGAACCGCCATATTGACGAACCTTTATTCCGCACTGTGATTGCTTGAATCTCCATGAGGAGAAGAATGGATCTGAGCAGCATTGTTTGGGGAGGAGTCAAGTAGTGGGATCGGAGTCTAATCATCCTACACGAAAAAGATTAGAAACTTATAACTAAGGTACGAATAATCATTGTCAAAAATTTGAAGTGAATTCACCTGTGGATTATCTCGCAGATATGTTGTTGTTTATGTGTTCCAACATTACGTTGGAGGTCGAAGTGGATTTTTGATTTTTGTGAGGGAGCAACATCCTCGAATCTAGTCCGTAGACATTAGTGTCTTTTGGAGCGTCTTTCTTATGCTTCTTTCAAACCCGATGGTGAACTTTCCTGCCTTGAGAGTCTTTCCACTAGCACGGGTTTTTCTTTGGAGTAGTTAGGAGTTTGCTAGGTGAAATAATGTGAATGTAAGTTAGACTTCATAGACTTGAACTTGTTTCAAATGCCAAAATAAAACTGCTTACCTTTGAGGTTGGGACGGTTGTTGGATGGAGCAGTGTGGAGTTTGAGTAGTTGTTGAATCGGAGCATTGGTGTTTGTTGTTGTTGTGGTGCGGAGTGATGGTTGGATTGCTTGGGTACATTGTCATCAATTTCGTTAGTTGTTTGGGAACTACTTCCTTCCTTGGTCTTTGATGCAATGCTTTTATTCGATAATGAAAAGTGAAACACATAAGACAAATGTTAAAATAAAGTAACTAAGACTTATTTGGGATTTCCCAAGCATTCGTGACCGCGCCTTCATTCGAAAGAATCGACATGGCGTAGGTCATAGAAGATGTCCCGGGAAATTATGGAGCCAATGTCGAGCCCATGTCAGCCTCCCGATGGCTTTAGTTTCCTTTGAGATTTGTACTTGAACATCTCTTTGCAAGTAAGCCACCAAGGGTATGGGGAAACCAAGCCGAGCCGCCTCGAGGTAGGTAGTTTGGGAAACTTAGGTGGATGCATTTCGAAAAGCCAACCTATACCTATCCTCGTGTGACAACTCAAGGAAGTCTGAACTTAGAGACTTTTTCTCAATTTTTCCTTCATGGTTTGGGACGCTCGATATACCGTGGACTCCAAGCGTGTAGGATCATAAGTTGTTTCGAAGTAAGTTTGAAAAGCTTTAATTTCTTGAGCATGAGTGAACATACCTTTCTTCTTGTGTACCTGCACATCGAACGCAGCAGCTTTATTCTCGATAGTGAGAGTATCAAAATACAAGATTGGTAGAATTTACTCCACCAATCCGTAAAACCTTGGATGGAAAATAAGATGGTTCAAAGGAGATTAGTTCAATTGAACAAACTTGATATCTTGTTGTATTTTGGCTTCTCTAGCCTTGAAAGTTCGACTGCAGGTAATAGAACCGTGAGTCCGAAAGAGTGGTTCGGGAATCAGTGGCATAGACCAAATTGTCTCGAGACAAAGTGGGTTGATAGGCAAAAAGGAGAATCTGATTTTTAGTGGGAGTGATCCTTGAAGAGATTAGCCTTGGGAGCAAAAAGGCTTTCCAGATATCTTGAATTTCTTTGACCTTAGCAGCCTCCGAAAGGGGCATAGTGAACCTTGATGGTCCATGAGTCCTCGAAGCAAAAGGCGCCATAGTCTCTTCGAACTTCTGCTTCTTAGAAAAGAGCATAATGTATTGAGAAAATAAAATCTGGAAATCAGCCTTGTCATCACTCGGAGTCAGCCTTCTTAATCTTGTGCCTTCAACATTTCGATCTGTTATTTCTGGATCATGGTCAACAATAGTATCCGCAGTAGAAAGTGAGGTTTTGAACATGGCGTTAAGCCATAGCTGGAGCAGCCAAAAGGACCAATATTAGGATATTCTGGGAGTGTGGGATTTTAAGCTCGAAACAGCTGACCTCAAACTTTCATAAAGGTCAACTAGTAGGAGTTCACTTAAATTAATCCTCCTATTTTCATGTAAATCCCTTGCTAAGGGAATGAACCTACTAGCCACTTGAAGTGATCTACTACAAAAGACATATCTTGATAGCCAGAGGGTGAGGAAAGCAATGTGTTCAACATCAAAAACACTATCACCTTCAGTGTGATAATGACTGATAAATTTGGAGAAGCTAGCTAACTTAATATCGAAGTCAATTATGCTCGAGTGCTCCTCAGAATCAGGAATGTATGTTTCTCCTAGTGGTGATAATCCAGCTTATAGCAGCTATATCAAAGAATGGGTGTGGTCATCCTCCGTGAAGGTGAAAGGTATTGTAAGTACTATCCCAGAAGTACAGGGATGCAAAAAGTAGTGGATGGCTATAGGTAAAGCCCGGTTTTGATAACTTGAGCAGATTGTAAATACCTAGTTCCTCCCACTGATGGGATTTCTTAACCTCTATTTTAGCAAACCAATTCGTATGCATCAAAGAGACAAGATCGAAATGGTTTGAAATTACTTTTAACATAGTCCAAAATGAAAGGATCCTTTGGGGGAATATCAGGGGTTCCTGTGGTTTTAGAAGTACAGGGTTCGTTCACATTATCAGTTTCTACTCTAGGGATTTCCAAATTGTTAAATAACGGTTTAAAATCATAGCAAACAGGGAATATGGTTCTAACGTCCTTCAAAATCTCAAAACTATGAGAGGGCCCATTAGGCGCACTCTTTCTAGAGGCGCAGTTGGGATTAATACCGTGAAGAATACAGAGTTCTTGTTCCTTTGAGATGCCTTGAGGAATGAGCACCGATGGCCGTGGTGAGTTTCAACCTTGCTTTCCGTGATCGCTCAGTGTTCTTGGTCTTCTCTAGAAATCTTTTCTCGAGATGTTGTTGAAGACATTGTTGGAAGTCAAGGTTTTAGGGTTTTCAAAGAAAGAGAGAAGAAAAGGTTCAGAGTGTGGAAAAGAGTAAAAAGATCGAGTCTCATGGGTTTTATAGTAAGGAATTTGAAACAATCATCAACTAAGGCCAAGGTACGTGGAGAACGTGGGTTGACACGAGTAAGGTATGAAGTAAGCATTGAAGTAAGCATGATTAAAGACAATCATTATCTTTAATAACCGCACTCATACCGTGGTAACTGTTTCAAGTAGTTCGAAACCTGGAGCCGCTGGATCGACGAATGGAAGTCATGCAGTGTCATAATTTCTCAAGGTCACATCAAAATCTTAGGATATATTTAAAATAAGTATTTCGATAGAGATTCAAATACATATTTTAAAGGGGCATTTTGTTGGTCAAGATTTTGATATTTATGGTTCAAAAGGAGCATTGAATTCAAATGAAACAATAAAGTTGTTCACTAGAATGAAGGAAATGTCATGGTTTGAATGAAGGAATCTCTTCAATAAGATATTGAAACTTGGGGCTCGAAGTAGCAATTGTGAAGGAGCTTCAAATGGTGGAAGTGTGGTGTTAGCGCGCTGCTCGAATCGAAAGGCGCTTAGATGTTTGAAATTCAAAATATGAGCGGATGAATGGACGTCAATATGCGCTACTGAAAACGGTTCGAGACGGAGGCTAGAGAGGCATAGTATTCTGCATGTCCAAACGCGGGCAAGTTCTCATAAGTCGTAACCGCTATGGTCTAATAGTATAAATAGAAGTCTTAGTTAGGATTTCGTATCATATCTATTGTACTAAATTCAAGAATATTCAAAATACCACATGGATAGGGAAACGAATGCACGAATGATGTACGATGATTGCACCACTTTTATCTTTCAACAATGTATCTTTATCTTTCCAATTTACCTTTATCTTGCATAAATGTCATTTAAATCATTTATATTCAAAGTCATTTAATTTTCCATGCATCTAAACGCTTTTCCTTTCGCTTCAAGCCTTTACTTTTCGTAAACCTTTACATTCATGCTATTATTTTCCGTAAAACTTACATACTTGCTTTTACATTCCTCGCCTTTTACACTTCATGTTTTACTTTGAAAATCTTTTACATTCACAAGTCATTGAACCTTCCCGCACTTACATACTTTCAGAATTCAAGTCTTTATGCCTTATATGTTCAAATCATCTTCATATTGCTTTTGCTTGATTACGTTATTAATTTATTGAATATCATAATCGAAAAATACCCGAGACATATATAAAACATCTAAAATAAGCCTTGAACGTTAACTACAGCTTAAGTTTATGCAAACGACTAATAACCCCATAGGATCAATCTAGTCGATCCCGAGTTACCGAGGGATTAAACAACAATCATAACGCTTGTTTGATAGTTTGAGGACTAGCGGTTGTTTCACCGTAAATCACCGTGGAAAGTGACTTGAAGTCCAAGAAAGTAGGTCAATTCTCCCATGAGGCTCATTTCAAATTCAAATTTTGCATTTGGTTGGCAAAATGTCTCACCATTTTATCTCGATATTCCTCCAAACACTATGTCAACATAAATTTGAGCTACCATTATCTTTCCTCCTTCATCCTTGACAAAGAGAGGTTTATCCAAACCTCCTTTCCTATAACTTTGTCTGAGGAACTTTGTCAACCTTTCATACCAAGCTCTAGGAGCTTGTTTCGCACTATAGAGCTTTCCTCAATTTGTAAAATGATCGTGAAAGTTAGGATCCACAAATCCTTTAGGCTATTCTACATATACTTCCTCATTTAAGTATCCATTTAGGAAGGCATTTTCACATCCATCCTAAACAAATTTTGAATTTCGAATGCAAGCAACTCCTAGTAGCAACCTCGATTGATTCCACTGCCACGTGAGCAAAAGTCTCATCAAAATCAACCCTTCAACTTGAGTATCCGAGCAACAAGTCTGCCTTGTTCCTAGTGACAACCCCTTCGTGATCTCGACTTGTTCTTGTAGATCCACTTTGTGTCAATGATGTTTGTTCCTTCCGTCTAGGAACTAACTCCTACACTTCATGTTGTTTGAATCGTTCGCCATCTTGCATTGCTCCAATCCAAGACTATCACCAAAGCCTCTTTGACATTCTTTGGCTCAATCTAGACACAAACAAGAGTTCGAGATGATTTCTCTAGATCTTGTAATGACTCCACGTTAGGATCTCCAATGATGAGTTCCTTTGGATGATCTTTCTAAATTCGATGGAAGGATCTTTGTTAGCTACCTCGATTCCACTTTGGTGAAGTAGGATAGGCACATCATCCTTATCGACATTTGTGGTGATGTCTCCAACAATGTCTCAACATCATATGGACATTTGTTTCTCATGGTGATCATCAACTATGACATTTATAGACTCCATCATAACTTTGGTCCCGGAATTGAATACCCTATATGCTCCTGCTTTGTGAGTATCCCGTAAAAATTCCTTCATCACTTTAGAGTCCATCTTTCTCCTTTGTTCACGATCTCGTTAGAATATAGCATTTGCTCCCAAATACATGGAAATACTTCACAAGTAGGGCTCTACCTTTCCATATTTCATGTGGTGGATGATGTTCCCTTCTCAAGGCGTAATTCGTGGACATAACATGTTGTATTCATAGCTTCATTCAAAATGAATATGAAGCTTGGCATGTATCATTGCTCCGAAGATTCCTCAGATAGTTCGTTTCTTCCTTTCCACAACTCCATTTTGTTGAGGAGTTATAGGTGAGGAGAACTCATGATTCCTTCCGAGGAACAGTAACTCATCAAACTTGATATTCTCAAATTCCTTTCCATGATCACTTCTAATTCGACAATGCATCCTTCTTTTCTCTTTGAAGTCTCTTGCATAATTCTTTAAAGACATCAAAACATCGATTTTTCCTGATGAAGTTTATCCGTAAATCCGAAAAATCATCCACAACAACATAAGCATACCTTTTCCACCAAGACATTCAACCTGCATAGACCCATCGATCCATGTGCAAAAGTTCTAGCACCTTAGAGGTGGTCGATGTCTTGACTTGGATGTGACATTCGGTTTGCTTTCCAACCCGACATTCACCACAAACTCTCCTTCATCAATATGAAGTCTTGGAACCTCCGATGACTCCATGGATATAATCTTTTTCATCCCTCTAAGATGCAAGTGACTAAGCTTTTGGTGCCACAGCTTCACTTCCTTTTCTTCTTTGGTCAGAGAGCACATAAGATAGGTTAGTGTCTCGCATCCACAAGTAATGCTTATTTTTGATCCGATCCTCTCATTACAACTTCCTTTTCATTGGTTACAAGACATTCGATTCTTGGTGAAGTTGACCTTGAATCCTATATCACAGCTTGATCGATACTTATGAGATTGGCAACAAACCATTTACCAAGAACACTTTATTTAGGTTTGGAACCTGTGGCAGTCCAAGTTTCCAACACCTTTGATCTCTTCTTTAGCTCCATCTCCAAAAGTGACATAACTAGTAGTATGAGGTTTGATATCATTCAGAGATTCTTGATTCCACCATATGCTTAGAGCATCCATCACAAAGTACCGCCTTCCTGGCGTAAACTCTAAGGAGGGTGAGCTATCGTGATGCATTTTTCTTCCACCGCTGAGTATATGGTACCTTGTTGGTCTTAGGCTTGACATATGGGTCCGATTAGGTATCCATATAGTCTAGAGCAAAATGGCTTTATGTGCCCAAACCTTCCACAATAATGACATCTCCATCTTTGAAACTTTTTCTTCATGTTTCTCTCGATCTTGATGTTCTATGTTGTGACATCCGGTTTGACATTGATTTATCAAGTTTGTTCTTCTTCTTGTTATCAAGAAAGTTCTTGCGCCACATATCCTGAACCGTATATATTTCCGCCCTATGTTGTGACATCTCGCTTTGACATTGGTTTATCAGCCCTGCTCTTCTTCTTGTCACCAGCAGATTTCTTTGCGTACCATATCCTAGACCATACATATTTCCTGATTTTGTCCCCCTCAAGGATTTCCAACTTATCGCCCAGCTTGTCAACATCTTGATGCACTTAGTCATCTCGATCAAGTTTGGAGTTCAACACTAGAACTTCACCGTTGAGATGACTTATAGTAGTGGTCTCTTCCTCGACCTCCAACTTCACAATTAGCTTTTCTGCTTTTTCATTTGCCGACAGACATCAACACTTCGATACACAACTCTTGTAAGTGTCAGCATGTTCTTCAAATGTCACTTCCTCATCATCGAATCATTATCGTGAGTTACAAACCCGATAGTGTTGTAACTAGTTTGGCGATTCTTCTTCGTAATCACTTTCTAAGTCACCATCGACCAAGTGACAAACATTCCTTTCTTTTGTTTTTTAGAAAGGTAGGACATTCAACTTAATGTGTCCATATCCTTCACATCCATGACATTGAATCCCTCTGCTTTGATTGCCCTTTTCTTCAGGTTTTGCTCTTCAGCTGGAGTCATAAGATCTGCTAATGTCAGAGGAGATGTTCTTGACATTTGACCTTGAATTTGGGTCAATTCTCTTGATAAGTTTGTTGAACTGCCTTCCAAGCATAGCTATTGCTTCATATATCTTCTCTTCATCACCCTCCTTGCATTCCTCTTCAGTATTGGATACAAGGGCTATGCTCTTGTTTTTCTTGTCAACATTTTCACTGATCCCCATCTCAAATGTCTGAAGTGATCCAATGAGTTCATCAACCTTCAAGGTGCAGATATCCTGAGCTTCTTCTATAGAAATCACTTTCATTGCAAACCTTTTAGGCAAGAATCTGAGTATCTTTCTTACCGCCTTTTCCGACATCTTTTCTCCCAATGCCCCGAGGTGTGGCATCCCAAGATGTTCATGTGAAACTCATGAATAGTCTCATCTTCCTTCATCTTCGATTCTAAAATTTGGCAAGGAGTGTGATACGGTGAACCGACTTTTGTAGGATTTTTGTATCCAAATGCGGATAGCAAGAGTCGCCACCGACTTTTATTTTTATCCAATTAAGGGAAGGTAAAAGTAAAAGACCTTCGTTAGATTCTCGAACGGAGAATGGTTATGAAAAGGGAAGGTATTAGCACTTTCCATCCGTAGTTATCTACGGCTCTTAGTTGCTCTAGATCACTTTTTAAATTGCTCGTGTGTTTGACAAAATGTTTTGAAAAGGCATTTCGCTTTGACTTTGTAATGACTCATGTAGGAGTGTATACAAAGTGTTCGAAATGTTTCGCTTTGAAAAGAGTTTTGAACTTTGAAAAAAAGTGTGTGGTGTGAAAAGCATTTGATAGAGCGAGCAACTAAAAGTCTTGTTTACCCACTCCTAATTGGTCGCTTTGTTGTACTTCTACATTCCTTTAGAATAGCCGCCGCATTCATTAGTTAGTAGGTAGCTCCATTCGTTGGATGTAAGAGGGACATTCGAAGGGACATCGGATGGTCATCGAAGGCAACTTGTAGGAAGTATCCTAGCACATTCGGCGGACTATCATCATTTTCGTAGGCGACAATCGAGGGTCAAGATCATGTATTCGAAGGCGACATCGTGGGTCTTATGATCTTTGTATCGAAGGGACTATGATGATTTGTTTGAAGGCAACGATGCTAGAATACCTCTACGCTCGAGGGACATGACCATTTGAAATCGAAGGCATCGAGAGAATTACCCTACAAAAGGTGATGTGTGTGAATTCAGATATTTTATCTTGAAATTAGTGGGCTATGTTCATTATTAGTCTTATACACGCCTAGTTACTAGCAATTGATAGGGTGCGGAAAGTAAAATGCGGAATGTAAAAGCGGAAATGTAAAGAAAGCGGAAGATAAACCTCACGCTATTACATGGCTTGGCGATACATAATTTGAAATGGAAAATAAAAATCCTAATTAAAACTATTACAACCCATATGCAATTACATTATTGGAAAATAAAAAAACTAAGAATCGTCAATCGGATTAACCTGAAACAAATGAGAAAATCGAAAATATGATGAAATCGAAATAAGAGAAAATGTTAGGAAAATGCAAGTTTTAATATGAGAAAATTATTATATGCTGGAAATAAGATAAATATACTACAATAATTTTTGGGATTTTTAGATGCATTTTAGTAATTTAAAACTAATTTATAATGATTTAAATGCTAAATTAAAATAAAAATAAATATGCATGCAAAAACGTATTTTTAAATTTATTAAATTAAATAAAGATTTTCTGAAAGTAATGTAAAAGAATAAATATTTTTGATAATTTTTAATGCTAAATAAAATGTGGAAATTAATTAAAATAGTATGCAAAAATATTAGAAATAGGAAAATATGAAAATAATGAAGTTTGTGAAAAAGAAGCAAAACATGCCCGCCGGATTCGAACCCATGACCCTCGAGGGCATCCGGAAACAGTGACGCCTACTACCACGCCATGTGTGCATCATTGCTTGAAACCGGATCGAATGAAACAAAGATGTATGTCGCCTCCGCTTCCTCAATCACAAGCTTCATCGCCCCGATTTGAATATTCAAGCTAGCGGCCTACCGTTATTCGATGCTATGTCCTCGCTAATTCAAAAATCAAGCAAACATAATATAAATAAATTCTAAGACCATGGATCGATTCCTGTGTCATTCCAATGCAATGGTATGGTCTTATAGTCCAATTTTCCTAATAAGAGAAACCCTAAAACGGCATAGGAAACCCTAATCATGGCATGTCGTGTTTCCGCCATGGAAACTCAATCAAAGCGCCGTAAAGCTTGTAAACTCATCACTAATCACAAAACAAACACAAACCAAAGTTAATAATGCATGATGATTGAACACGATTAAAAAAACAAGAACAAACCGATTCGTGATTTCTTGTTTCCGGATGGTTTTGGCAAAGTAAAGGTCTCGATCGACTCAAGAGGTATCAAGGAATGTGTTAGACACCTCAAAATCGATTGAAAACTACCGGAAGTATGATCTCCAATAGCTTGTGTCACCATTTTTGAGTTTGGGAATAGGTTTCTGAGCAATTTTTTCGTCCTCTTGTGATTGGTATGCATCAAGTATATATGCTGGATGGATTTGGCATTGTTTTTGGAAAGATTTGATCAATAATCAATGATAATCAAATTTGATATTTCCATGAAAATCAAATTTTCAAAACTTGACCAATTTCAATCCAATCTTGCCTTTTTTGTCAAATTTCGAAATTGCTGGCATTTATGGGTTAATTGGATCACAAGGAAGCAATAAAAATCAATCTTTCAATTAATTTGGATTTTATACTTTATTTTTCAAATTAATTTGTATTTAAATGAATAAATTCCAAATTAAATAGGAAAATAAAATAGAAAATCGTGGCATTGGGCTTGGACATTCCTAATTGCATGAGGAATAAGTTTGGATGAAGAAAAAGTAGGCCCATTTGCAAAAGATTTGATTTTTTGAAGTATCTCTCTTTGTGCATTCTTTCAAAATCGCCTAACTTGGAATGGTGTATCTTGCTCAATTTTCCACATTTTGAGTGTTCTTGGACTTTTGGAAAGCTCTAAGAGTCCTCTAAACAATGTATTTGGTATCATCTCAATTGGAGTTACCATGCTCAATATATCTTCAAAACAAAAGTTGACTTTTGTTGACTTTGAAAATGACTGTAATATTTTGAGCTATACCTCTCAAATGAAGCATTTTTGACATTCTTGTGAGACATGAAGTTGTAGAGAATTGAATTTCCTTCAAAATGAGCTTTGGTGGAAAATTTGAGAAAGTATGAGAAAGTTATGATCACCAAAGTTCAGCTTGACTTTTCACCTAGAAACCCTAATTTAGAAAGTTTGACTTTTGAGCAAATCTTGAGTTTTCTTGATGAATCATGATCAACCCTTGATCAAATGATGAATGTAACTTCAAAATGAGGATGTTGACCAAAAATTATGAAGTTTGACCGTATGTTGACCACATGTTGACTTTTTGTCCAATACAACCGATTTTCAACCATCCGAGCAATCACGAGGAAACTTGACTTCATGAGGCTTGAAACTTGACATGGAGAATCTTTGAAGCATATGAGGAGGCATGAAGACCATTGGAGATGTTGGGAATCCATCTTGACTTGAGAGATACCAAACCCTAGTTTGGGTTGATTTCAGAGAGAGTTTGTCGATCAACCTCGAGGAATCCTTGAGTATGGATGTATGAAATCTCTAGAGTGATGGAGGGAAAATTTGGGGTATGACAGGAGCATCTGATGTCTTGACATTTTCACCTTGATGTACTCTCATGAATGGTTTTGAGAGTGTCCCAAACATCTTTGGCCGCTTCACACCGATGTACTAGTCGATAATATTTATCTTCCATTGAATAAGGCATTCAATGCTTTAGAGTTGCCCAAAGGTTAGCTCTTCTTCTTCTTTGCTCCATACTTCCTCAAGTTTCGGACTAGTAGTCTCATCTTTCTCAAGCTTGGTAGGATGTTTCCATCCTCCGCCGCAGCCTCTCCAAGCTTTATTGTCCAAAGGACTTCAAAAAGGCAACCATACGAGGTTTCCAGAATCATAGTTAGATCCATCTAATATGGGTGGTCTACTTCCAAATCCTCCATCCTTGTCCATAACTCCAAAACTATTATCCCTAGATCTCACCTGAAAAACAAAGTGGTGCCCGCCGATGCCAATTGAAATCGGCACAGATACGTGATGTCACAAAATGCTATGACACCGTGATTCGACACTGCTTAACAATTCACACAAGAATGTAAAAACAAGAAAGAACACAACAATTCTTACCCAGCGCCTGTGTAACTACACCTACATCCGGGGCTACCAAGCCGGAGGAAATTCACTATAAGCAGATTAATTCAGAATAAACCAAACCGCTTTATCTCCTTCACTTAAGACCTACCCAATACAACTTCAATCTAAGTCCCACTTAGACCGAGTTTCTACTCACTCCCCAAAGAATCACAACAAAGGATATCAACCTATTGATTAATTGAAGAAGACACTCTTCAATAAACATACTTGATTTTGCTTCAAAGCTTTAATCAAGAGACACAACACTGCTTCAAAGCTTTGAGTGATAAATAACTTACAATCAAATCCTATATATAGGTTACCTTCCTTCCCATTTACCTAATTATGGTAAATCAACACGCACTTCACCTAATTATGGTAAATCAACACGACTTCACCTATGGTTTTGTTGACTTGTGCAAGGTACATTTCAGATAGTTTTGTTATTTACCTAATTATGGTAAATCAACACGCACTTCACCTATGGTTACCACTCGCCCGTGGTTTTGTTTCTGCTTTAGACACATTGACTCTGTTTTCTCATGTTACAAGAAACATGTATTATGTTATTTGTCCGGATATGTACATTTTTGCGTGTTTTGACTATCGGTGATGTGTCCGCTATGCACATGTTGCATGATATCACATTATGGATTATATTGATCGAGCCATTTTTGACTTTTGCATTTGTTGGTGCAAGCTGTCGAGATTTCCTAGAGTAGTTCTCGCCTCGCTTTGCTCGCTACAAACTATTATGTTCAATTGGTATTACACCGCCTCGTAATTTCGTGACTTTATCGCTTAGAGATCATGAGAAGTAGAAAGAGTGTGGGCTCGAAAGTCACTCTTTAAAGTCCTATAGCGGCATTCTCGTATTTTGTGTGCTAATTGTATGGTCTGCTTAAAATCCTACCTTTGTAATAGGTATTTTGTTGTGTGTTTATATTTGTTCCCAAAGACCTCAAAAGAAGGCAATTTCCCAATTCCCCATTAAAGTCCTCAAAAGAAGTGGAAAAGGGTCACAATCGAGCCCCGCATCGTCTGTCATCCTTAGCTCGAACGCACCACGATGCTTCTGAGTTAGGCTTGCTCATGTATTGAGTTGTCAAGTGGATAAGGGTTCACATTCCGACCTCCACACTATGTCGAGTTCCCACCCACTCACCGACACTCTGTGATTATGCTCATTTACTCTACTTTCCCGGTTTAATGCCATGGTGTAGTTTCCCATATCCCACCCGCAGGGAGCTTGGGTCAATCGTGTGATTTACTCCCTTGTCTATGGACTTTTCCTTATCCTCTTATGATCACAAGATGCATATTTTATGCTTTTGCCAAAACACTTGTTTATTTTTCCTTAGGGTAGCTTCTCGAGTTAAACATTAGGATAGTTATTCATGAATGCTAACATGGGTAGATATTCCATTTTCATCCTTAACATAAGGACACCATTGTATGATGACACTAGGTTAGAACTAGATATTTTCATTTAGGTTATCTTCTTTCTTTGAATACTTGCATTAAAACTAAAATATTTTCTTGTCTTCTTTTAAATCATAAAACACCTAATAACAACTCAACCCCTTTTTCAAGGTAAAACAATCAACCAATGCAAACCTTTTCCGCCCGCACTTTTTTCTATTTAAAACTTTTCGTAAAGGACGTGTTTCACCAAGCATCGCTCATAAAAAGATTGCAACCCACCAAATTTTTGAGCCGAACTAGACGCCTGACTTTCCATTGCACGAGGGAATACGTACATCTAGTCACCGGGCTCAACCGAGCAAACTTTGTAAATACTTCATTCTTTTCTACGTGTTTCCTTTTTCATGCATTCTCTCTTAGATTATTCTTTACAATCCCATTAGATATATAATGAGTGAATCATGTATAGTACTACATATGCGGTGAGGTACTAACACATTCCTCACAGAACTCGACTCACTTACTTGATTTTTTGATGGTAAGACCGTGATTTTTCAATTTCAGATTTAATCTATGTTTACCTTTTTTTATACGAGATAAAAAATGTTTGAAGCGGCTTCATTGATTATTCTCGATGACTTCGTCCATATTTCAATATACAATTGAGAGAATAAAAAATACAAAGAATTATTGCTATTTTTATGTTAATCTTTATTCTCAATTTTTGTTGTAAACATAAACAATTGTTTCTCATTTGTTTTCCAAAAAACAAATCTATAAATATATGTTGAAGCAATATTCAAACATATAGAACAAAATATGTCGGTTATAAAATGACTCACACTAAGTCAAGATATCTTATTTAACAAATTGGCTACAAAAATATTTTAAAAAAAAAAAGATTTTCAAAGGTGGTGGCAAATACTATATCAATAATTGAGTCATACTAAATTGGACAAGGAGTATTGCACTCATTTGAGCTTAATAAGGTCCTACTCACATTAAAGGTCACTTTTCTAAAGAGGAACTAGAAACCCCACAAGTCCCAATTATTCTCAATTAGTTAACGCCTAAGTTTGTATATAATTCAAACCCTTCGCGGATGGCACCTTGGCCCTCATAAAAAACCGATTTTTTTAGTTCCATCACGTTTTGAGATTTTTCTCTAAAGTGATAAAAATATAAATTGATTCAACTGTCATTTTATAAAAATACTCAACTTATATAGTTTTATTAAGAATTGAAGAAATCAATTAATTCAGCAAATTTATTTTCATTAGTCAATTTGATTTATAAAACTCATCAGAAAATTGTTTCTAAATTTACTGTTCATCGATAGATAATAATTTTAAAATT
>CM038796.1:3382926-3561642 GCA_021764765.1 Vicia sativa | reverse complement strand
AAATTTGAAGTTAATATAAATCTTAATAAATATGATTAAAATTGAAGGAAATATAAATCTTAAAAAAATCTTATGAAATCTAAAGTGAATATAAGTCTTCAGAAAATCAAGTGAAATTTAAAGTGAATATAAGTCTTCAGAAAATCTGGTGAAAATTGAAGTGAAGATAAATCTTAAGATAATTTGATGAAATTCAAAGTGAATATAAGTCTTCAGAAAATCTGGTGAAATTTAAAGTGAACATAAGTCTTCAGAAAATCTGGTGAAATTTGAAGTGAATATAAGTCTTTAGAAAATCTGGTGAAAATTGAAGTGAACATAAATCTGAAGATAATGTGGTGAAATTTGAAGTGAATATAAATCTTAAGAAAATCTGATAAAATTGAAGGAAATATAAATCTTAAAAAAAATCTGATGATATTTAAAGTAAATATAAGTCTTCAGAAAATCAAGTTAAATATAAAGTGAATATAAGTCTTCAGAAAATCTGGTGAAAATTGAAGTGAAGATAAATCTTAAGATAATCCGATGAAATTTGTAGTGAATATCAGCCTTGAGAAAATCTTGTCAAATTTAAAGTGAATATAAGTCTTTAGAAAGTCTGGTGAAATTTGAAGTGAAGGTAAGTCTTCTGAAAATCTAGTAAAATTTGAAGTGAATATAAAACTTAAGAAAATCGAGATAAAATTGAAGTAATATAAATCTTTAAAAATCGATGAAATTTAAAGGAATATAAGTCTTGAAAATCAAGTAAAAGAATATAAATTATTCAGTACATAAAGGTGAAAATTGAAGTGAATATAAATCTTAAGATAATCGTGAAATTTGAAGTGAATATAAGTCTTCGAAATCAGTAAATTTAAGTGAACATAAGTCTTTAGAAAATCTAATAAATATTGAAGTGAACATAAATCTTAAGATAATCTGATGAAATTTGAAGTGAATATAAGTCTTCAAAAATCGGTGAAACTTGAAGTGAATATAAGTCTTGGAAAATCTGTGAAAATTAAAGTGAATATAAATCTTAAGATAATCGATGAAATTTGAAATGAATATAAGTCTTCGAGAAAATGGGTGAAATTTAAGTGAATATAAGTCTTGGAAAATCTAATGAAATTGAAGTGAACATAAAATCTTAAGATAATCAGTGAAATTTGAAGTGAATATAAGTCTTAGAAAATCTGTGAAATTTGAAGTGAATATAAGTCTTTAAAAAATCGGTGAAAATTAGTGAATATAAATCTTGAATAATCAGGTGAAATTTGAAGTGAATATAAGTCTTAAAACTGGTGAATGAAGAGTGAATATAAGTCTTTGAAAATCTAATGAAAATTAAGTGAACATAAATCTTAGAATAATCTTGAAATTTAAAGTGAATATAAGTCTTGGAAAATCGGTGAAATTTAAGAAATATAAGTCTTTAGAATATCAGTGAAAATTGAAGTGAACATAAATCTTAAGATAATCCGGTGAAATTTGAGTGAATATAATCTTAAAAATCGATAAAATTGAAGAAATATAAATCTTAAAAAATCGATGAAATTTAAAGTGAATATAAGTCTTCAGAAAATGTGAAAATTGAGTGAATATAAATCTTAAGATAATCGATGAAATTAAAATGAATATAAGTCTTTAAAAAATCGATGAAATTTAAAGTGAATATAAGTCTGAAAATACGGTGAAATTTAGTGAATATAAGTCTTAGTCGGTGAATTTGAAGTGAACATAAATCTTAAGATAATTTGGTGAAATTTGAAGTGAATATAAATCTTAAGAAAATCTGATAAAATTGAAGGAAATATAAATCTTAAAAAAATCTGATGATATTTAAAGTGAATATAAGTCTTTAGAAAATCAAGTGAAATTTAAAGTGAATATAAGTCTTCAGAAAATCTGGTGAAAATTGAAGTGAAGATAAATCTTAAGATAATCTGATTAAAATTGTAGTGAATATAAGTCTTAGAAAATCTTGTGAAATTTAAAGTGAATATAAGTCTTAAGAAAATGTGATGAAATTGAAGGAAGTATAGATCTTAAAAAAAATTGATGAAATTTAAAGTGAATATAAATCTTGAGAAATCAGGTGAAATTTGAAGTGAATATAAGTCTAAGAAAATCTTTTGGTTGAAGTTAAGATAAATCTTAAGATAATTTGATGAAATTTGAAATATAATCTTGGAAAATCGGTGAAATTTAAAGTGAACATAAGTCTTCAGAAAATCTGGTGAAATTTGAAGTAAATATAAGTATTTAGAAAATCTGGTGAAAATTGTAGTGAACATAAATCTTAAGATAATCTGGTGAAATTTGAAGTGAATATAAATCTTAAGAAAATCTGATAAAATTAAAGGAAATATAAATCTTAAAAAAATCTGACGATATTTAAAAGTAAATATAAGTCTTCAGAAAATCAAGTTAAATATAAAGTGAATATAAGTCTTGAGAAAATCTGGTGAAAATTGAAGTGAATGTAAGTCTTCCGAAAATCTAGTAAAATTTGAAGTGAATATAAAACTTAAGAAAATCAGATAAAAATTGAAGGTAATATAAATCTTTAAAAAATCTGATGAAATTTAAAGGTAATATAAGTCTTTAGAAAATCAAGGGAATATAAGTGTTCAGTACATCTGGTGAAAATTGACGTGAAGATAAATCTTAAGATAATCTGATTAAATTTGAAGTGAATATATGTCTTCAGAAATTCTGGTGAAATTTTAAGTGAACATAAGTCTTTAGAAAATCTAATAAATATTGAAATGAACATAAATCTTAAGATAATCTGATGAAATTTGAAGTGAATATAAGTCTTCAAAAAATCTAGTGAAATTTGAAGGGAATATAAGTCTTCAGAAAATCTTGTGAAAATTGAAGTGAAGATAAATCTGAAGATAATCTGATGAAATTTGAAATGAATATAAGTCTTCAGAAAATCTGGTGTAATTTGAAGTGAATATAACTCTTCAGAAAATCTAATGAAAATTGAAGTGAACATAAAATCTTAAGATAATCTGGTGAAATTTGAAGTGAATATAAGTCTTCAGAAAATCTGGTGAAATTTGAAGTCAATATAAGTCTTTAGAAAATCTGGTGAAAATTTAAGTGAACATAAATCTTAAGATAATCTGGTGAAATTTGAAGTGAATATAAGTCTTCTGAAAATCTGGTGAAATTTGAAGTCAATATAAGTATTTAGAAAATCTAATGAAAATTGAAGTGAACATAAATCTTAAGATAATCTGGGCAAATTTAAAGTGAATATAAGTCTTCAGAAAATCAGGTGAAATTTGAAGTGAATATAAGTCTTTAGAAAATTTGGTGAAAATTGAAGTGAACATAAATCTTAAGATAATCTGGTGAAATTTTAAGTGAATATAATACTTAAGAAAATCTGATAAAATTGAAGGAAATATAAATCTTAAAAAAATCTGATAAAATTTAAAGTGAATATAAGTCTTCAGAAAATCAAATGAAATTTAAAGTGAATATAAGTCTTCAGAAAATCTGGTGAAAATTGAAGTGCAGACAAATCTTAAGATAATTCGATGAAATTTGAAGTGAATATAAGTCTTCAGAAAATCTGGTGAAATCTGAAGTGAATATAAGTCTTCAGAAACTCTAGTGAAAATTGAAGTGAATATATATTTTAAGATAATCTGGTGAAATTTGAGGTGAATATAAATCTTAAGAAAATTTGTGGAAAATTGAAGGAAATATAAATCTTAAAAAAATCTAATGAAATTTAAAGTGAATATAAGTCTTCATAAAATCATGTGAATTTTAAAGTGAATATAAGTGTTCAGAAAATCTGGTGAAAATTGAAGTGAATATAAATCTTCAGAAAATCTGGTGAAAATTGAAGTGAACATAAATTTTAAGATAATCTGGTGAAGTTTCAGGTGAATATAAATCTTAAGAAAATCTAATGAAAATGGAAGGAAATATAAATATTAAAAAAATCTAATGAAATTTAAAGTGAGTATAAGTCTTCAGAAAATCAAGTGAAAGTTAAAGTGGATATAAGTCTTCAGTAAATCTGGTGAAAATGGAAGTGAAGATAAATCTTAAGATAATATGACGAAATTTGATGTGAAATAGGGTTTCAGAAAATCTGGTAAAATTTGAAGTGAATATATGTCTTCAGAAAATCTTGTGAAATTTGAAATGAATATACGTCTTCAGAAAATCTAATGAAAATTGAAGTGAACATAAATCTTAAGTTAATCTGATGAAATTTGAAGTTAATATAAGTCTTCAGAAAATCTGGTGAAATTTGAAGTGAATGAAAGTCTTCAGAAAATCTTGTGAATATTGAAGTGAACATAAATCTTAAGTAATCTGATGATATTTGAAGTGAATATAAATCTTAACAAAATCCGTTGAAAAATGAAGGAAATATAAATCTTAAAAAATCTATTAAATTTGATGTGAATATAAGTCTTCAGAAAATCAAGTGAAATTTAAAGTGCATATAAGTCTTCAGAAAATCTGGTGAAATATGAAGTGAATATAAGTCTTCAGAAAATCTGTTGAATATTGAAGTGAGCATAAATCTTAAGATAATGTGATGAAATTTGAAGTGACTATAAATCTCAATAAATATGGGTAAAATTGAGGGAAATATAAATCTTAAAAAAATCTTATAAAATCTAACTTGAATATACGTCTTCAAAAAATCAAGTGAACTTTAAAGTGAATATAAGTCTTCAGAAAATCTGGTGAAAGTTAAAGTTAATCTAAGTCTTCAGAAAATCTGGTGAAATTTGAAGTGAATATAAGACTTTAGAAAATCTGGTGAAAATTTAAGTGAACATAAATCTTAATATAATTTTGTGAAATTTGAAGTGAATATAAATCTTAAGAAAATCTGATAAAACTGAAGGAAATATAAATATTAAAAAAATCTGACGAAATTTAAAGTGAATATAAGTCTTTAGAAAAATCAAGTGAAATTTAAAGTGAATATAAGTCTTCAGAAAATCTGGAGAAATTTAAAGTGAATATAAGTCTTCCCAAAATCTGGTGAAGTTTTAAGTGAATATAAATCTTTAGAAAATGTGATGAAAATTGAAGGAAGTATAAATCTTTAAAAAAATTTGATGAAATTTAAAGTGAATATAAATCTTCAGAAAATCAAGTGAAATTTAAAGTGAATATAAGTCTTTAGAAAATCTGGTGAAAATTGAAGTTAAGATAAATCTTAAGATAATTTGATGAAATTTGAAGTGAATATAAGTCTTCAGAAAATCTGGTGAAATTTAAAGTGAATATAAGTCTTCAGAAAATCTGGTGAAATTTGAAGTGAATATAAGTCTTTAGAAAATCTGGTGAAAATTGAAGTGAACATAAATCTTAAGAAAATCAGATGAAATTTGAAGTGAATATAAATCTTGAAAATCATGTAAAATTGAAGGAAATATAAATCTTAAAAAAATCTGATCAAATTTAAAGTGAATATAAGTCTTCAGAAAATCAGGTAAAATTTAAAGTGAATATAAGTCTTTAGAAAGTCTGGTGAAAATTGAACTGAAGATAAATCTTAAGATAATCCGATGAAATTTGTAGTGAATATCAGCCTTCAGAAAATCATGTGGAATTTAAAGTGAATATAAGTCTTTAGAAAGTCTGGTGAAATTGGAAGTGAATGTAAGTCTTCCGAAAATCTGGTGAAATTTGAAGTGAATATAAATCTTAAGAAAATCAGATGAAAATTGAAGGTAATATAAATCTTTAAAAAACCTGAAGAAATTTAAAGGGAATATAAGTCTTCAGAAAATCAAGTGACTATAACTGTTTAGTAAATCTGGTGAAAATTGACGTGAAGATAAATCTTAAGATAATCTGATGAAATTTGAAGTGAATATATGTCTTCAGAAATTCTGGTGAAATTTGAAGTGAACATAAGTCTTCAAAAAATCTAATAAAAATAGAAGTGAACATAAATCTTAAGATAATTTGATGAAATTTGAAAAGAATATAAGTTTTCAAAAAATCTGGTTAAATTTTAAGGGTATATAAGTCTGCAGAAAATCTGGTGAAAATTAAAGTGAAGATAAATCTTAAGATAATCTGATGAAATTTGAAATGAATTTAAGTCTTCAGAAAATCTGGTGAAATTTGAAGTAAATTTAACTCTTCAGAAAATCTAATGAAAATTGAAGTGAACATAAATCTTAAGATAATCTGATGAAATTTAAAGTGAATATAAGTCTTCAGAAAATCAACTGAAATTTAAAGTGAATATAAGTGTTAAGTAAATCTGGTGAAAATTGACGTGAAGATAAATCTTAAGATAATCTGATGAAATTTGAAGTGAATGTAAGTCTTCAAAAAATCTGGTGAAATTTGAAATGAATATAAGTCTTCAGAAACTCTGGTGAAAATTTAAGTGAAGATACGTCTTAAGATAATCTGATGAAATTACAAGTGAATATAAGTCTTCAGAAAATCTCAGGAAATTTGAAGTGAATATAAGTCTTCAAAAAATCTAATGAAAATTGAAGTGAACATAAGTCTTAAGAAAATCTGGTGAAATTTAAAGTGAATATAAGTCTTCAGAAAATCTGGTGAAATTTGAAGTGAATATAAGTATTCAAAAAATTTGGTGAAAATTGAAGTGAACATAAATCTTAAGATAATCTGGTGAAATTTGAAGTGAATATAAATCTTAAGAAAATCTGATAAAATGAAGGAAATATAAATCTTAAAAAATTCTGATGAAATTTAAAGTTAATATAAGTTTTCAGAAAATCAAGTGAAATTTAAAGTGAATATAAGTCTTCAGAAAATCTGGTGAAAATTTAAAGTGAATATAAGTCTTTAGAAAGTCTGGTGAAATTTGAAGTGAATGTAAGTCTTCCGAAAATCTGGTGAAATTTGAAGTGAATATAAATCTTAAGAAAATCAGATGAAAATTTAAGGTAATAGAAATCTTTAGAAAACGTGATGAAATTTAAAGGGAATATAAGTCTTCAGAAAATCAAGTGAATATAAGTGTTATGTAAATTTGGTGAAAATTGACGTGAAGATAAATCTTAAGATAATCAGATGAAATTTGAAGTGAATATATGTCTTCTGAAATTCTGGTGAAATTTGAAGTGAACATAAGTCTTCAGAAAATCTAATAAAAATTAAAATGAACATAAATCTTAAGATAATCTGATGAAATTTGAAGTGAATATAAGTCTTCAGAAAATCTGGTGAAGTTTGAAATGAATATAAGTCTTCAGAAAATCTGGTGAAAATTGAAGTGAAGATAAATCTTAAGATAATCCGATGAAATATGAAATGAATATAAGTCTTAAGAAAATCTGGTGAAATTTGAAGTGAATATAAGTCTTCGAAAAATCTAATGAAAATTGAAGTGAACATAAATCTTAAGATAATTTGGTTAAATTTAAAGTGAATATAAGTCTTTAAAAAATCTGGTGAAATTTGAAGTGAATATAAGTCTTAAGAAAATCTGGTGAAAATTGAAGTGAAGATAACTTTTAAGATGTTCTGATGAAATTTGAAGTGAATATAAGTCTTCAGAAAATCTTGTGAAATTTGAAGTGAATATAAGTCTTCAGAAAGGCTAATGAAAATTGAAGTGAACATAAATCTTAAGATAATCTGATGAAATTTGAAGTGAATATAAGTCTTCAGAAAATCTGGTGAAATTTGAAATGAATATAAGTCTTCAGAAAATCTGGTGAAAATTTAAGTGAAGATAAATCTTAAGATAATCTGGTTAAATTTGAAGTGAATATAAATCTTAAGAAAATGTGAGGAAAATTGAATGAAATATAAATCTTACAAAAATCTGATGAAATTTAAAGGGAATATAAGTCTTCAGAAAATCAAGTGAAATTTAAAGTGAATATAAGTCTTCCGAAAATCTGGAGAAAATTGAAGTGAACATAAATCTTAAGATAATCTGATGAAATTTGAAGGGAATATAAGTCTTCAGAAAATCGGATGAAATTTGAAGTGAATATAAGTATTCAAAAAATCAGGTCAAATTTAAAGAGAATATAAGTCTTCAGAAAATCTAGTGAAATTTGAAGTGTATATAAGATTTCATAAAATCTGGTGAAAATTGAAGAGAAGATAAATCATTAGAAAATCATATGAAAATTGAAGTGAATATAACTCTTCAGAAAATCTGATGAAATTTAAATTGAATATAAGTCTTCAGAAAATATGGTGAAATTTGAAGTGAATATAAGTCTTCAGAAAATCTAATGAAAATTGAAGTGAACATAAATCTTAAGATAATCTGGTGAAATTTGAAGTGAATATAAATCTTAAGAAAATGTGATGAAAATTGAAGTAGACATAAATCTTAAGATAATCTGATAAAATTTGAATGGAATATTAGTTTTCAGAAAATCTGGTGAAATTTGAAGTGAATATAAGTCTTCAGAAAATTTGTGAAAATTGAAGAGAACATAAATCTTAAGATAATCTGATGAAATTTTAAGTGAATACAAGTCTTAAGAAAATCTGGTGAAAATTGAAGTGAAGAAAAATCTTAAGATGATCCGATGAAATTTGTAGTGAATATAAGTCTTCAAAAATCTTGTGAAATTTAAAGACAATATAAGTCTTCAGAAAATCTGGTGAAATTTGAAGTGAATGTAAGTCTTCAGAAAATCTGGTGAAAATTGAAGTGAAGATAAATCATAAGAAAATCTGATGAAAATAAAGTGAATATAAGCCTTCAGAAAAACTAGTGAAAATTAAAGTGAACTTAAATCTTAAGATAATCTGGTTAAATTTGAAGTGAATATAAATCTTAAGAAAATGTGATGAAAATTAAAGGAAATATAAATCTTACAAAAATCTGATGAACTTTAAATTGAATATAAGTCTTCAGAAAATCAAGTGAAATTTAAAGTGAATATAAATCTTAAGTAAATTTGGTGAAAATTGAAGTTAAGATAAATCTTAAGATAAATTGATGAAATTTGAAGTGAATATAAGTCTTCAAAAAATTAGGTGAAATTTAAAGTGAATAGAAGTCTTCAGATAATCTGGTTAAATTTGAAGTGAATATAAATCTTAAGAAAATGTGATGAAAATTAAAGGAAATATAAATCTTACAAAAATCTGATGACATTTAAAGTGAATATAAGTCTTCAGAAAATAAGATGAAATTTAAAGTGAATATAATCTTCAGAAAATCTAGTGAAATTTAAAGTGAATATAAGTCTTCCGAAAATCTGGTGAAAATTGAAGTGAACATAAATCTTAAGATAATTCTATGAAATTTGTAGTGAATATAAGTCTTAGAAAATCTTGTGAAGTGAATATAAATCTTAAGAAAACATTATGAAAATTGAAGGAAGTATAAATCTTAAAAAAATCTGATGAAATTTAAAGTGAATATAAATCTTCAGAAAATCAAGTGAAATTTAAAGTGACTATAAGTCTTTAGAAAATCTGGAGAAAATTGAAGTTAAGATAAATCTTAAGATAATTTGATGCAATTTGAAGTGAATATAAGTCTTCAAAAAGTCTGGTGAAATTAAAGTGAATATAAGTCTTCATAAAATCTGGTTAAATTTGAAGAGAATATATGTCTTCAGAAAATCTGGTGAAAATTGTAGTGAATATAAATCTTAACATAATCCGCCGAAATTTGTAGTGAATATCAGCCTTCTGAAAATCTAATGAAATTTAAAGTGAATATAAGTCTTCAGAAAATCTGGTGAAATTTGAAGTGAATGTAAGTCTTTCGAAAATCTGGTGAAATTTCAAGTGAATATAAATCTTAAGAAAATCTGATGAAAATTGAAGGTAATATAAATCTTTAAAAAATCTGATGAAATTTAAAGGGAATATAAGTCTTCAGAAAATCAAGTGAAATAAAAAGTGAATATAAGTGTTCAGTAAATCTGGTGAAAATTGACGTGAAGATAAATCTTAAGATAATCTAATAAAATTTGAAGTGAATATAAGTCTTCAGAAAATCTGGTGAAATTTGAAGTGAACATAAGTCTTTAGAAAATCTAATAAAAATTGAAGTGAACATAAATCTTAAGATAATCTGATGAAATTTGAAGTGAATATAAGTCTTCAGAAAATCTGGTGAAATTTGAAGTGAATATATGTCTACAGAAAATCTGATGAAAATTAAAGTGAACATAAATCTTAAAATATATTTGGTGAAATTTGAAGTGCATATAAATCTTTAAAAAATGTGATGTAAATTGAAGTGAATATAAATCTTAAAAAAATCTGATGAAATTTAAAGCGAATATAAGTCTTCAGAAAATATGGTGAAAATTGACGTGAAGATAAATCTTAAGATAATCTGATGAAATTTGAAGTGAATATAAGTCTTTAGAAAATCTGATGAAAATTGAAGGAAATATAAATCTTAAAAAAATCAGATGAAATTTAAAGTCAATATAAGTCTTCAGAAAATCAAGTTAAATTTAATGTGAATATAAGTCTTTAGAAAATATGGTGAAAATTGAAGTGAAGATAAATCATAAGATAATCCGATGAAATTTGAAGTGAATATAAGTCTTCAGAATTTCTTGTGAAATTTAAAGTGAATAAAAGTCTTTAGAAAATATGGTGAAAATTTAAGTGAAAATAAGTCTTCAGAAAATCTGGTGAAAATTAAAGTGAACATAAATCTTAAGATAATCTGGTGAAATTTTAAGTGAATATAAATCTTAAGAAAATGTGATGAAAATTGAAGGAAATATAAATCTTTAAAAAATCTGATGAAATTTGAAGTGAATATAAGTCTTCAGAAAATCGGGGGAAATTTGAAGTGAACATAAATCTTAAGATAATCTGATGAAATTTTAAGTGAATTTAAGTCTTTAGAAAATCTGGTGAAAATTGAAGTGAATTTAAGTCTTTAGAAAATCTAATTAAAGTGAATATAAGTATTAAATTGAAGTGAATTTAAGTCTTTAGAAAATCTAATTAAATTGAAGTGAATTTAAGTCTTTAGAAAATCTTAAGATAATCTTATGAAATTTGAAGTGAATATAAGTATTCAGAAAGTCTGGTTGAATTTGAAGTGAAGATAAATCTTAAGATAATCCGATGAAATTTGTAGTGAATATAAGTCTTCAGAAAATCTGGTGAAATTTAAAGAGAATATAAGTCTTCAGAAAATCTGGTGAAATTTGAAGTGAATATAAGTCTTCAGAAAATCTGGTGAAAATTGAAGTGAAGATAAATCATAAGAAAATCTTATGAAAATTGAAGTCAATATAAGTCTTCTGAAAATCTTGTGAAATTTAAAGTGAATATAAGTCTTCAGAAAATCTGGTGAAATTTTAAATGAATATGAGGCTTCAGAAAATCTGGTGAAAATTAAAGTGAAAATAAATCTTAAGATAATCTCATTAAATTTGAAGTGAATATAAATCTTAAGAAAATCGGATGAAAATTTAAAGTGAACATAACTCTTCGGTAAATCTGGTGAAAATTAAAGTAAAGAAAAATCTTAAGATAATATGATGAAATTTTACGTGAATATAAGTCTTCTGAAAATCTGGTGAAATTTGAAGTGAATATAAGTCTTCGGAAAATCTGTTGAAAATTGAAGTGAACATAAATCTTAAGATAATCTGATGAAATTTGTCGTGAACATAATTCTTCAGAAAATCGGATGAAATTTGAAGTGAATATAAGTCTTCAGAAAATCTAGTGAAATTTGATGTGCATATAAGTCTTCAGAAAATATAGTGGAAATTCAAGTGAGCATAAATCATAAGATAATCTGGTGAAATTTGAAATGAATATAAATCTTAAGAAAATCTGATGAAAATTTAAAGTGAACATAACTCTTCGGTAAATCTGGTGAAAATTCAAGTAATGAAAAATCTTAATATAATATGATGAAATTTTACGTGAATATAAGTCTTTTGAAAATCTGGTGAAATTTGAAGTAAATATAAGTCTTCAGAAAATCTGGTGAAAATTGAAGTGATGATAAATCTTAAGATAATCTGATGAAATATGAAATGAATATAATCTTTAGAAAATATGGTGAAATTTAAAGTCAATATAAGTCTTCAGAAAATCCGGTGAAAATTGAAGTGAACATAAACCTTAAGATAACCTTATGAAATTTAAAGTGAATATAAATCTTAAAAAAATACGATGAAAATTGAAGGAAATATAAATCTTAAAAAAATGTTATAAAATTTCAAGTGAATATAAGTCTTCAGAAAATCTGATGAAATTGGAAGTGAATATAAATCTTCAGAAAAATTGGTGAAAATTGAAGTGAACATAAATCTTAAGATAATCTAATGAAATTTGAAGAGAATATAAATCATAAGAAAATCCATTAAATTTGAAAGAAATATAAATCTTAAATAAATATAATTAAATTTGAAGTGATTATAAGTCTTCAGAAAATCTTGTGAAAAATTTAGTGAATTTAAGTCTTAGAAAAATTTGATGAAATTTGAAGTAAATATAAGTCTTCAGAAAATCTGATGAAATTTGAAGTGAATATAAGTCTTCAGAAAATTTGATGAAATTTGAAGTGAATATAAGTCTTCAGAAAATCTGATGAAATTTGAAGTGAAGATAACTTTTTAGAAAATTTAATGAAATTTGAAGTGAATATAAGTCTTTAGTAAATTTGATGAAATTTTAAGTGAATATAAATCATCATAAAATTTGGTGAAAATGTAAGTGATCATAAATCTTAAGATAATCTGAGGAAATTTGAATTGAATATAAATCTTCATAGAATCCGATTAAATTTGTAGGAAATATAAATCTTAAAAAAATATGATTAAATTTGAAGTGATTATAAGTCTTCAAAAAATCTTGTGAAAATTAAAGTGAATATAAGTCTTCAAAAAATTTGATGATATTTGAAGTGAATATAAGTCTTTAGAAAATCTGATAAAATTTGAAGTGCATAAAATTCTTAAGAAAATTTGGTGAAATTTGAAGTGAATATAAGTCTTCCGAAAATCTGGTGAAAATTGAAGTGAACATATGTCTTAAGATAATTTGATAAAATTTGAAGTAAATATAAATTTTAAGAAAATCTAATGAAAATTGAAGGAAATATAAATCTTAAAAAAATTTGATGACATTTAAAGTGAATAGAAGTCTTCAGAAAATCAAGTGAAATTTAAAGTGAATATAAGTCTTCAGAAAATCTGGTAAAAATTGTGTGAACATACACCTTAAGATAATCTGATGAAATTTAAAGAGAATATAAATCTTAACAAATTCCGATGAAAATTGAAGGAAATATAAATCTTAAAAAAATCTTACGAAATTTGAAATGAATATAAGTCTTCAGAAAATTTGGTGAACATTGAAGTGAACATAAATCGTAAGAGAATCTGATGAAATTTAAATTGAATATAAATCTTAAGAAAATCTGATGAAAATTGAAGGAAATATAAATCTTAAAAAAATATAATGAAATTTAAAGTTAATATAAGTCTTCAGAAAATCAAGTGACATTCAAAGTGAATATAAGTCTTCAGAAAATCTGGTGAAAATTTAGGTGAACATAAACGTTAAGATAATTTGATGAAATTTGAAGTGAATATAAGTCTTTAGAAAATCTGATGAAATTTGAAGTGAATATATATCTTTAGAAAATTTGGTTAAAATTGAAGTGAACATAAATCTTAAGATAATCTGATGAAATTTAGAGTGGATATAAATGTTAAGAACATCGATTTAAATATGAAGGAAATATAAATATTAAATAAATATGATTAAATTTGAAGTGAATATAAGTCTTCACTAAATCTGATGAAATTTCAAGTGAATATAAGTCTTCAGAAAATATGATGAAATTTTAAATGAATATAAATCTTCAGAAAATCTGGTGAAAATTAAAGTGAACATAAATCTTCAGATAATCTTAAGATATTTGTAGCGAATATAAATATTAAGAACATCCGATTAAATTTGAAGGAAATATAAATCTTAAAAAAATAAGATTAAATATGAAGTGATTATAAGTCTTCAGAAAATCTCTTGAAATTTGAAGTGAATATAGGTCTTCAGAAAATCTGATAAAAATTGAAGTGAATATAAGTCGTCAGAAAATCTGATTAAATTTAAAGTGATTATAAGTCTTCGGAAAATCTGGTGAAATTTTAAGTGAATATAAGTCTTCTGCAAATCTTGTGAAAATTGATGTGAACATAAATCTTAAGATAATCTGATGAAATTTGAAGTGAATATAAGTCTTCAGAAAATATGGTGAAAATTGAAGTGAAGACGAATCTTAAGATAATCTGATGAAATTTGAAGTGAATATAAGTCTTCAGAAAATCTGGTGAAATTTTAAGAGAATATAAGTCTTTAGAAAATCTGGTGAAAATTGAAGTGAACATAAACCTGAAGATAATCTGATGAAAATTAAAGCGAATATAATAACAAATCCCGATGAAAATTGAAAAAAAATATAAATCTTAATAAAATTTTATGAAATTTGAAGTGAATATTGGTCTTTAGAAAATTGGATGAAATTTGAATTGAATATAAATCTTCAAAATATTTGGTGAAAATTGAAGTGAACATAAATCTTAAGATAATCTAATAAAATTTAAAGTGAATATAAATCTTAAAAAAATACATTAAATTTAAAGGAAATAAAAATCATAAATTAAATATGATTAAATTTGAAGTGATTATAAGTCTTCAGAAAATCTTGTGAAAATTGAAGTGAATTTAAGTCTTCAGAAAATTTTATGAAATTTGAAGTGAATATAAGTCTTCAAAAAATCTGATTAAATTTCAAGTGAATATAAGTCTTCAGAAAATTTTATGAAATTTGAAGTGAATATAAGTCTTCAGAAAATCTGATGAAATTTGAAGTGAATATAAATCTCAGAAAATCTAATAAAATTTCAAGTGAATATAAATCCTCAGTAAATCTAATAAAATTTCAAGTGAATATAAGTCTTAAGAAAATATGATGAACTTTTAAGTGAATATAAATCTCAGAAAATTTGGTGAAAATGAAAGTGAACATAAATCTTAAGATAATCTGATGAAATTTGAAGTGAATATAAATTTTAAGTTTCAAGTTTCAAGTGATTATCTTAAAAAAGTATGATTAAGTTTGAAGTGATTATCAGTCTTCAGAAAATCTCGTGAAAATTGAAGTGATTATAAGTCTTCAGAAAATTTGATGAAATTTGAAGTCTTTAGAAGATCTGATGAAATTTGAAGTGAATATAAATCTTCAGAAAATCTGGTGACATTTGAAGTGAATATAAGTCTTCAGAAAATTTGGTGAAAATTGAAGTGTACATAACTCTTAAGATAATTTGATGAAATTTGGAGTGACAATAAATCTTAAGAAAATCTGATGAAAATAGAAGGAAATATAAATCTTAACAAAATCTAATGAAATTTAAAGTGAATATAAGTCTTCAGAAAATCAAGTGATGTTTAAAGTTAATATAAGTCTTCAGAATATCTGGTGAAAATTGAAGTGAAGGTAAATCTTAAAATAATCTGATAAAATTTGAAGTGAATATAAGTCTTCAGAAAATCTGGTGAAAATTGAAATGAACATATATCTTAAGATAATCTGATGAAATTTGAAGTGAATGTAAATCTTAACAAAATCCGATGAAAATTTAAGGAAATATAAATCTTTAAAAAATCTTATGAAATTTGAAGTGATTATAAGTCTTCATAAAATCTTGTGAAAATTGAAGTGAATATAAATCTTTTGAAAATTTGGTGAAAATTGAAGTGAACATAAATCTTAAAATAATCCGAAGAAATTTGAAATGGATATAAATCTTAAGAAAATCGATATAAATTCGAAGGAAATATAAATCTTAAATAAATATGATTAAATTTGAAGTGATTATACGTCTTCAAGAAATCTTGTGAAAATTGAAGTGAATTTAAGCCTTCTTAAAATTTGATGAAATTTGAAGTGAAGATAAGTCTTCAAAAAATCTGGTGAAATTTGAAGTGAATATAAGTCTTCAGAAAATCTGTTGAAAATTGAAGTGAACATAAATCTTAAGATTATCTGATGAAAATTGAAGGAAATATAAATCTTAAAAAATTATGATGAAATTTAAAGTGAATAAAAGTCTTCAGAAAATCAAGTGAAATTTAAAGTGAATGTAAGTCTTCAGAAAATCAAGTGAAGTTCAAAGCGAATATAAGTCTTCAGAAAATCTTGTGAAAATTGAAGTGACGATAAACCTTAAGTTAATCTGATGAAATTTAAAGGGAATATAAATCTTAACAAACTCCGATGAAAATTGAAGGAAATATAAATCTTAAAAAAAATCTTACGAAATTTGAAGTGAATATAAGTCTTCAGAAAATCTGATGAAATTTGAAGTGAATATAAATCTTCAGAAAATTTGGTGAAATTTGAAGTGAATAAAAATCTTAAAAAAATATGATGAAATTTGAAGTGAATATAAACCTTAAGAAAATTCGATGATATTTTAAGGAAATATAAATCTTAAAAAAATCTGGTGAAAATTGACGTGAACATAAATCTTAAGATAATCTTATGAAATTTGAAGTGAATATAAGTCTTCCGAAAATCTGATGAAATTTGAAGTGAATATAGGTTTTTAGAAAATCTGATGACATTTGAAGTGAATAAAGGTTTTTCAGAAAATATGATGAAATTTGAAGTGAATATAAGTCTTCAGAAAATCTGATAAATTTGAAGAGAATATACGTCTTTTGAAAATCTGGTGAAAATTGAAGTGTATGTAATTCTTCAGAAAATCTGGTGAAAATTGAAGTGATTATAAATCTTAAGATAATTTGATGAATTTGAAGCGAATATAAGTATTCAAAAAATCTGATGAAATTCGAAGTGAATATAAGTCTTTAGAAAATTTGATGACATTTTAAGTGAATATAATTCTTCTAAAAATCTGGAAAAAATTGAAGTGAATATAAATCTTAAGTAAATCTGATGAAATTTGAAGTGAATATAAGTCATCAGAAAATATGGTGAAATTTTAAGTGAATATAAGTCTACAGAAAATTTGGTGAAAATTAAAGTGATCTTAAATCTGACTAAATATGAAGTGAATATAATTCTTAAGCAAATCTGATAAATTTTGAAGGAAACATAAACCTTAATTAAATTTGTTGAAATTTGAAGCGAATATAATTCTTAAGAAAATCTGATGAAATTTGAAAGAATTATTAATCTTAAAAAAATCTATTGAAATTTGAAGTGAACATAAATCTTAAGATAATCTGATGAAATTTGAAGTGAATATAAATCTTTAGAAAATCCAATGAAATTTTAAGGAAATATAAATCTTAAAAGAATTTGATGAAACATGAAGTGACTATAAGTCTTCAAAAAATTTGATAAAATTTGAAGTGAATATAAGTCTTCATAAAATCTGCTGAAAAATTGGCGTGAACATAAATCTTAAGATAATCTGATGAAATTTAAAGTGAGTATAAGTCTTCAGAAAATCTGATGAAATTTGAAGTGAATATAGGTTTTCAGAAAATATGATGAAATTTGAAGTGAATAAAAGTCTTCAGAAAATATGATAAATTTGAAGAGAATATAAGTCTTTTGAAAATCTGGTTAGAATTGAAGTGAATGTAATTCTTCAGAAAATCTAGTGAAAATTGAAGTGAACATAAATCTTAAGATAATTTGACGAAATTTGAACCGAATATAAGTCTTCAGAAAATATGATGAAATTCGAAGTGAATATAAGTCTTCAGAAAATTTGATGACATTTTAAGTGAATATAAGTCTTCTAAAAATCAGGAAAAAATTGAAGTTAATATAAGTCTTCAGTAAATCCGATGAAATTTGAAGTGAATATAAGTCATAGAAAATATGATGAAATTTTAAGTGAATATAAGTCTTCAGAATATCTGGTGAATATAGATGTTCAGAAAATCTGATGAAATATGAAGGAAATATAAACCTTAAAAAAATTTGTTGAAATTTGAAGTGAATATAATTCTTCTGAAAATTGGATAAATTTTGAAATGAATAAAAGTCTTCAGAAAATATGGTGAAAATTGAAGGGAATATAAGTCTTCAGTAAATCTGTTGAAAATGTAAGTGAACATAAGTCTTCAAAAAAATTTGTGAAATTTGAAGTGAATATAAGTCTTTAGAAAATCTGATGAAATTTGAAGTGAATATAAGTCTTCAAAAAATCTGATGAAATTTGAAGTGAATAAAAATCTTAAAATTTGAAGGAAATATAAACCTTAAAAAAATCTATTGAAATTTGAAGTGAATATAAATCTTAAGAAAATCGCATAATATTTGAAGGAAATATAAACCTTAAAAAAATTTGTTGAAATTTGAAGTGAATATAATTCTTCAGAAAATCTGATAAAATTTGAAATGAATATAAGTCTTAAGAAAATCTGATGAAAATTGAAGGGAATATAAGTCTTTAGAAAATCTGTTGAAAATTGAAGTAAACATAAATCTTAAGATAATATGATGAAATTTGAAGTGAATATAAGTCTTCAATAAATATGATGAAAATTGAAGTGAATATGAGTCTTCAAAAAATTTGGTGAAGTTTGAAGTGAATATAAATCTTCAAAAAATCTGATGAAAGTTGAAGTGAATATAAGTCTTCTGAAAATCTGATGAAATTTGAATTGAATATTAGTCTTCAAAAAATCTAATGAAATTTAAAGTGAATATAAGTCTTCAGAAAATTTGGTGAAAATTAAAGTGAACATATATCTTAAGATAATTTGATAAAATTTGAAGTGGATATAAATCTTAAGAAAATCTGATGTAATTTGAAGGAAAGAAAAACCTTAAAACTATCTGTTGAAATAAGAAGAGACTATAAGTCGTCAAAAAACTGATGAAATTTAAAGTGAATAAAAGTCTACACATAATCTGATGACATTTTAAGTGAATATAAGTTTTCAGAAAATTTGTTGAAAATTAAAGTGAACATAAATCTTAAGATAATCAGATGAAATTTGAAGTGAATATAAATTTTCAGAATATCTGATGAAATTTGATGTGAATATAAGTCTTTAGAAAATCATGTGAAAATTGAAGTGAATATAAGTCTTCAGAAAATCTGGTGAAAATTTGAAGTGAATATAAGTCTTCCGTAAATCTGATGAAAATTGAAGTGAATATAAGTCTTCAGAAAATTTGGTGAAATTTGAAGTGAATATAAGTCTTCAAAAAATCTAATGAAATTTGAAGTGAATATAAGTCTTGAGAAAATATGATGAAATTTGAAGTGAATATAAGTCTTCACAAAATCTGATGACATTTTAAGTGAATATAAGTCTTTAGAAAATCTGATGAAAATTGAAGGGAATATAAGTCTCCGAAAAATTTGGTGAAAATTAAAGTGAACATAAATCTTAAGATAATCTGATGAAATATTAAGTGAATATAAATCCTAAGAAAATCTGATTAAATTTGAAGGAAATATAACCCTTAAAAAAATTTGTTGAAATTTGAAGTGAATATAAGTCTTTAGAAAATTTGGTGAAATTTGAAGTGAATATAAGTCTTCAGAAAATCTGGTGAAAATTAAATTGAACATGAATCTTAAGAAAATCTGATGAAATTTGAAGGAAATATAAACCTTAAAAAAATTTGTTGAAATTTTAAGTGAATATAATTCTTCAGAAAATTTGATAAAATTTGAAATGACTATAAGTCTTAAGAAAATCTGGTGAAAATTGAAGGGAATATAAGTCTTCAGAAAACCTGGTGAAAATTGAAGTGAACATAAATCTTAAGATAATATGATGAAATTTGAAGTGAATATAAATCTATTACAACAAGTCAAGTATATTCAAAGAGAAAAACAAAAAGTCGAGCATCAATACAAAGAAGGAATCAGTTATATTATCTGAAAGCTTCATAACTTTCATTCTTTGTAAATCTCATTGTATTGTAATTGTGTGTATCTGCTTGTTAATAAGCACTTTGTAAACACAACTCTTTGTAATATTTAACCATGTTGGTTAAGATTCATTGAAGGACTAAAGGTCTAGTCAGAAGTCTCGAGAAGACTTAGACAAGTTGTCTTTGTGGTTATAACAAAAAAGTTTTTGATCAAGTCTTCATTGATAAGGAAAATCACCTGGATTGTGTTGGATGGAGGTAGCCTAGTTAATGGTGTATCAAGATAAAAACTGTGTGTTCTATATCCTTTATGCTATTCTTTAGTTTGTCTTTTGAGTGTTCTAAAAGTGATAAATTTTGAAATGCAATTCAAAATTCCCTTTCTCGTGTTTCATTAAACTTTCAAAATAGTCCAGTAGTTGTAATTCATCCTTTTAAGAGTGTTCATTAGTTCAGACAAATTCGAATCAAACTGAAATTCACACCAAACTATGATATTTGGGTTGAACATTTTTTTAGTTCAGAAAAAATCAAATCAAATCAAATCCGACGTCAATTTGTTCTGACAACAATTTTCAAAATTCTACCAACAATTTTAAGCGACATTGAAATTTATGCATTATCCTAATCTAGAATATTTGAAAAAAAGTAAAAGAAAATGAAAATGGAAATAGAAAGAAAACCAAAACCAAAACAATTAGTTATAGAAAAATAGAACCAATCAACATTGAAATCAACCAAAGCGTGTAATTTGTATTCATTTGACTGGAATTTCCCTTGGTCCCACACGATGTCCCTTTCTCTCTCTTTCCTCTCATCCCACAACTCCAAGAAGAAACACAAAGAAGCTAGAGAGAGAAACTGAGAGAAAGGGTCACCGGCCGCCCCCGTCACACGAAACCTCCTCCCCCTTTCATTTCTCTCATCCACCTGCTCAACCGGTAACCCTTCCTTCTCATTCATTTCTCTCTTCTCTTATAACACTTTCTCCTCTCTCATTCTTTCATTATTTTCATTCTTTCATTTTCTCAAGCACTTCGCAAACGTTCCAACCATTTTCTCATTCTCTCTTATGGCTACCACCAGCGCTGGATCCACCGATCCCACTGCTAATAGACCTCAAACCAAACGACCCAAGTGTAAGATTTTTTTTTGTTTTTAGGGTTTTGAGCTCAATTTCTTCATCAACATGTTTTGCTTTTTAGGGTTAGGTTTCAAATTTTCTATGTGGGTAGTTCTATATTTGAAGCTCAATTTCATGAGTAGAGCTTAATTTGAACATGAAATTTACATATGGATTTTTTTAACTTAATTTCATATGTTGATTGTTGTGGTTGAGCTAAGTTGTGGATTGTGTTATCAAGTTAGAGAATATGTTAGGATTTGTCAACAATTGTATTTGGGCATGTTTGGTTTGACTTTTGGAAGTGGCAATTGATTTTTGAATGATTTTGAGGTGTTTGGTTAATCTACTTTAGAATGGACTGATTCTGATTCCAGAATTGTGTATGTTTGGTTTAACCTTGTGAAAGAGTAAAAAACAATTCTATATTTGTAGAATTGATTTTGGAATGATTTTGAGGTGTTTGGTTCTTCTAAATTAGAATTGATTCTGCCTACTTAACTAGAATTTGAAGCATTTGAGTTTAAACGTGTTTTTTACGTTGAAATTTATTGTTCAACTCAATTTTGTATATAGTTATCTCAATAGAAATCACTTTATGTTCAATTTACTTTTAACTATTTTTAACCAGAATCAATTCACTTAAAATCAGTTTTTTTCACCGTAGAACAAAATATACATTTGTGTTGTGTTTCTACTTACCCAAATTTTCTGATTATCTTGAAATTTTTAATGTCTTTCAGACTCAAAGTTTACACAACAAGAACTTCCAGCATGCAAGCCTATTCTTACACCACAAGCGGTAAATATGTTTGTCTGTTGTATATAGTGTTTCTGATTATCTATTTTAATTCATATGCATTTAGAGATCGGCATTTACATTGTATATTACTTTCCCTGCAGGTTATTTCGGCTTTCTTGATTGTTACTGTCGTATTCATTCCTATCGGAGTTGCTTCGCTTATTGCTTCACGAGATGTACGCTTGAGTGCATAACTGTATTTGATTTTTGTTTACAACTCTATACAAATATGTGTAATTTTTTATGCTGACTTTGAATTTGTTATTGTTGTCTCTATATCAGGTTGTTGAAATTGTTGATAGGTACGAGGATGCATGCGTACCGTCAAATTGGACGGACAGGGTAGCGTTCATTCAGAGTAACGCTGATAAAACTTGCATAAGGAGGCTGGAAGTATGGTTCCTTGACTGCTCATAATTTCTCTTTTTTACTTTATGTTTGTTATTTCTGTATTAACTCTGTTCTCATAATTGGTGAATTGTGGATTTCAAATTTTTGAAGATCTTTTTGTTTTAAACACTGCTCTTATCAATAGGTGCCGAAGCGTATGAAGTCTCCTATCCATGTTTACTACCAGCTTGATAACTTCTACCAAAATCATCGCAGGTACATATCCTTTTATTTTTCACGAATCACACATTCTTTTTATTTGTATGACTTTCATATTTACTAAAAGCATAGAGGAAAATGGTTTCTAGTGGTGGGGATCTCATGCTCTTTAGATTTTGTTGCTTATTTCCCTCAATTGTTTGAATGTTGTTTTGACGGCGATCTGTTTCTTGTTGTGCATGCTAGAGTTTATGTCATAGTATTAGAAAGCAATAGAACCAAAAGTTTGAAAAAGTTATGCATATTGTGATGCTGGAGCTATGTATCTGTTTTCGGTTGTATAACAAGGAAAAGACTTGCTTGTGAAGAACAAATTGTAATAAATAATGCAGAAAAATATATAGTTTGACGATAACTGACATGAAATTCATTTGCAAGCTTCCTTTAGTAATTTCTAATTCAATAAATGTTTGGTTATTTAATGGTGGATTTATGAATATAAAATATACTATGTATAAAGATTTATAATCACTTAAATAAATATTTTTTTAAAATTTAGGTATGTGAAAAGCCGAAATGATGAGCAGTTGAGGGATTCAAAAAAAGGAAACTCCACAAGTGGTTGTCAGCCTGAAGATTACGTAAATGGTGTTCCAATTGTACCTTGCGGTCTTATTGCTTGGAGCATGTTCAATGATACATACCTCTTCACGCGCAACAGCCAGAATGTTACTGTGAACAAGAATGAAATCTCATGGAAGAGTGATAGGGATCACAAATTTGGAAGTGATGTTTTCCCCAAAAATTTCCAGAATGGTACTATTATAGGCGGTGCTCATCTCAATGAAACAATACCGGTAAATCTTTTCCCTGAACCCGAATATTTATTGAATTAGGCCCAATTTGGAGTATTAAGAATCTTTCCTGTTAAAATAATTTTATGGTTTTCACTTGCTCTAAAGCCTTATAAGTTGCTCACACTGAATGTTTATGAACAGTTGAGTAAGCAGGAGGACCTTATTGTTTGGATGCGAACCGCTGCTTTACCAACTTTTAGAAAGTTGTATGGAAGGATTGAGGTGGATTTGGAGAAAGGGGATGTGATAAATGTGGTAGTGCAAAACCGCTACAACACGTATAGTTTTAGTGGCAAGAAGAAACTTGTATTGTCAACTGCTAGTTGGCTTGGTGGGAAGAATGACTTCCTTGGCATTGCTTATCTATCTGTTGGAGGATTAAGCTTCTTCTTGGCCATGGCTTTTACTATTCTATATTTTGTCAAGCCAAGGTAAGAAGATCACAATCTCATATTTCATAAGACATGAATAATGGCAATTTTGAATGCAATCAGGACCTAATCTCTGTCTCTTATGTTATAGGCAACTTGGAGATCCATCATATTTGTCATGGAATAGGAGTCCATCAGGGCACTGAGCAGAGGAATTAGTTCCAGCATGATCGGTCTTCCAGGATTTGTTATTCTAAGGACTAAAGTGGGGAGTGTTATTTTGTAAATCAATGTTATTATATTAATACATATTAACATACGAATTGCATTTGTTTATTTCCCAAAAAGCGTTATTTTTATTTTTGTCTTCTGAATAGAATTGAGATATTTTGTATTTTATGTCAAATAGTGTAATGCATAGGATTCTAGAAACCTGTTATAGTAAAAATGGTAAATGGTATTTCTTAGATTTGTGAAGAAATGGAATGCTTTCTCTCTAGAGCAAACTAACAAAAAATGGTAAATGGTATTTCTTAGATTTGTGAAGCAATGGAATGCTTTCTCTCTAGAGCAAACTAACAACTTTGATATCACTGCAATTCTACGTATTAGCTACTACTCTCTCCGTTCCAAAATAACTGTCATATTTAAGAAAAATCTTTCAATTGTACCCTCTAATAAATACTTTTAATTTATTGTTTTTCCACTTGATATTAATGTTAATTTGAATAAACCAATAGATAAACAAAATAATTGGGTAAACTTATCATTCTCTTTCATTTATTGTTGTTTCTTAATCTGTATCAATTGTGACAAATAATATGAGACGAAGGGAGTATTAAATAGGGATGACAAAGTGGATGACTCGCTTCGTTTAGGTCCTTCCCATTTAAGCCCGTTTAAAAGCGAGACGGGCCATTAGGAGTCCGAGCTTAAAAGTCAAGTTCGTCCCGATTTAGGAGCTTAAAATTTAGGAGTCTTTGACACTTGTGGATTTTTTTTTATTACCCTGTTTTGTTAATGTGGTCTAAGAATATTTTCGCTTGGGCTACGTAGTTCTCCGAAGAAGTTAGCATCTTTTAGTTTTTGCACATCATCTTCTACCTCCTTGCGCTGCTCTTCTGCTATGTGTCTCTTTCAAGATACTGACTTATTACCCCTTTGTCAACACCTACCATGTTATATGACTACCAAACAAAGATCTACTTTTTTCTTATTAGAAATATTATTTATTCATACTCCCCAATTTTCAAGGAAATGTTATACTTTGTGACATGACCTAGGAGCTTCCACTTTCAAGTCCTTTATTGAGAGCATACTCTTCTTTTGTCGTAACTGATACTAAAATTATGCTAGAGTGAGGGAGTTACCTCATAAGACATACACATCTTCCATCAAATTAATTAATGCAATTCAGAAAACATATGGTTAACAATTGAAATAGGCTTAGGTTTTTAAAAAAAAAACCACCAATGCCTTTTCCATATAAGATGGGTTGACAACATGAGCTAAATAATGTCATAAGGTCCTATAATAAATTAATCCAAATGATAACTCAAATCTATCATGAAGGATAAGACCTCTCTTTTCTTTTACCAGTCACAGAAGAAGTACTCTTATTCTCAATGACTGGGGAGTCTAAGCTATCAACATTGCCAGCTAATTTCTGTGCCTCGTCTCGATGACCATTTCCAGAAGTATCCACACCATTAGAAACAGTAGCAACAGCGTCATCAGTAGTTGCCCGCGTAATGCAGAGCCAAGGTTTCGAAGACTCGCTGCTGGTGCTCAGTGCCAAAGGCACATGCCATGATCCTTTTTCTGATTCCTGAAATACAATGTTTTCAAGGACTTCAATCAAAAATACTTTTCAAAAATGCAAGACACAGAGAACGAGATATACCGTATTTAAAATCGTTTTTAAGTAACACAGTTCCACAAAAAATTACCTGGATAACCAATGAGTATGATGGTGGCATCTGAAGTTTCAACTTCCCCTTAACAAAAGTGTAGTGAACCTGTATATAAAGGAAAAAAAACATGTCATCTCGCATTTCATCATCAATGAAGGATCTTCTCGGTTCTGAATAAGCAACATCTCCTTTGTGATAAATAACTTACTTGATGTCTTTCTTTCCACTGGTTAAAAAAGTTGCTTCCTAGGAGTTCAAATATGTGATCTCGCATTTCATCATTTGTCACAAGCAAGCATCCGAGTTTTACTGTAGCATAGAGCCAATACCTGAACCACAAGATAAATTAAGTGCATAAAAACCAAACACAAAAATATGTTATAAAACTGCATAATGTAAACAGGTCTAATCACAATAGTGATGGAAAGATTCAAAACCAAATTGACCAATGTAAAATTGAACAGCGCTTAATGAAATTGCATCGAAGTGATGATTATTTAGTGGCAAATTTAACTATTCATGCGAATTATTTAGACCAAAAAGTTAGCATACACTGAAATAGAATTATAGTAAAAATTGCACCAGAGGTCCTTTAACTTAATTTAAAGTTTCAAACAAACCCTTTATTTTTGTGTCAAGTTAGTTATTTTTGTTTAATAACGTCACCAATGTTGAACCAGCCTTCATTTTTCATCTATATACGTTGCCTAAAGTCTTTACCATTTAAAAAGGTAAATTACACCAGAAACTCACAAAGATAACATACAAATTATATAAAAATAATGACATAATATCTAATTCACATCAAAATTAACATGATTTTTATAGTGCTCATCTAAGACTGCAAACTTAGTGTTGTCTACGAGGGTCGGAGTGGTGAAACATTCTGTTTAGCATATCATTCATTGATGATCAACTGATCGTGTACACAAATTTGTATTAGATTGCAAATTGGTTCAACAATGTAAACATTTTTAGAGATAGATGACTAGTTTGACACCGAAAGAAATGAAAGATAATGGAGCAGTTTGAAAATTTAACTTAAGTTTAAGGACTTCTAGTGCAGTTTTTTCAAAAATGTATTAATTGCACTGTTAGAAATAAAAACCACAGCATTAAGAAAGTTGCATCTTAAGCTTTTGGACTAGGCCTAACTCAACCCCAAAAGCTACCTCAAGGGGTGAGAACTGTTCATGACAGAAACATGTTATTAGAAGTTGATAGCAAAACACGCTGGTGGAATGCAGGGCCTCAAATAGTATCAAGATGGTATCCGGGAACATCATCCATAACATCTAAGCTAAGGATGCTTTGTCTTTCGCTAAACATACATTCAATATGCTTTTGTTTTACTCGGACTCAAACGGAAGCCACATGCTTCCAAAGATTGTCTCTAACTCTTAAACCTTACATTTCTTTCCTTTTTTTGGACTCAGTAAGATGGTGTCATCAGAAAAGGAAGAAAAAAAACAGCAGTACAGGCTCTTGAATGTTCTCCGTAAGTACAGCCAAGACAGCGGTAAAAAGACATTGGTGCATTCCTACAGTTATGAGGAAATCTCGTCGAGCCCATTATCCCAAAGTGAAGTTCAAATATTAAGGGATTAAATTTGCAGTTACAGTAAAGAAACATTTCAAGAACTAATAATGTTATCCTAAAAGACGGAGAGACACGAGTGAAGCTTTAAAAAAAATTGCAATTTACCAATCATCATTGGATCCATTTGGAGTTGTATATAGCGCACCATTTTTCATCCACTCCTCTACCAGTTTTCTACTGGAAGGATTTTCCATTAGCCCTCTTACACGCTTGTTATGTAGGACAACCAGCGGCCATTTTCCCCCGCTTTGATTGTACAATTCTTTCACAACATCATCAAGCTACATTATTATATAATCAACATACACACACGGTCAGCGCATGAAATGTAAAGTTAACTTATCAACCAAGAGCAAGAAGAACTTGCATAAATTCATTTGACAGTAAAGGAATAGGAATAAATATATGAATGTTTATCAGTACGAACTTGCGTAATCCTGTAATATAGGCATGATACCTGCTGAATGCTAAATCCACCGTCAGCGAAATTTTGCTGGTAGAGCCCGACATTAGCACCATCCACTATGGCTTTGTAACAACCATGTTTCTCGAGCCAGCCCTTTTAATTGCCAAAAAGATAACATAATTGTCAAAACCAAGTTACAATTACAATTATAACTACAAAAGAACGTTAACAATGCGCATTCTGCGAAAAAGTAGACACACTCTTTAATAGTTAATGTATTTATGAGACAATTGAATTGACACACTCACCTGAAATTCGCTAAAATTTGCCTTGGCCTCTCGCTCCACAGCCAATGCAGCGACCGACGAAGCAAATTTCTCCATCTCGTCATCATCAATATCCACACAAACCAATTGCTCACCACATCCACGACAAATCCCATCACCATCCACACTCGTTCTATTCACAACCCAATCCCCTTTTCCAACCCACCCTAAACCATGCCAACCTCCTCCATTTCTCAAAACCTCCTCTCTAACCCTCTCCACATCCAAATTCCCCTCATCAACCTCACACGCCTCGCTGCTCCGAAACCACTCCTCAATAACCACTCCTGTCGATTCCTCCACACACCTCACACTACTCCTTAGCTTATGAAGATACCTATAAACCCTATCAACCCTACCCTTGTTCACACTAACCTTCAAAAGCGCGGCAATTTCCTCCTCCTCCAAACCCACCCCAACACCCTCCATATGCATCTCAACCTCATACGCTTTATCAGCATCAAGACACTCACAAAAACAAAACAACGCCGGATCATAAGTCCTCAACCTAGGAGCAACATTATAATCACCAATATTTTTCACCAACTCAAACGCCCGCTCACCGTCCCCATTCGCAGCCGCGAGCCTAGCCACAGTGGCAACAGTAGCTTCATTAGGAGTAATATTCTGCGAGGACATATGGTCAAATATGCGAAACCCATAATCTAATGCAAGGCGTTTAAGACAAGGGTCAGTGACTGCATTGGAACAGAGATAGAGTAATGCATTAAGGTGGTGTTGGTTGAGACGGGTTTTCTTCGAAACGGCTTCATCGTATAGCAAGATTGCGCCACGCAAGTCTTTGGATTTAGAACATGCATTCAGCTCGAACTGGAACTTGTTTTCCGGAGTTTGGTTGGTTTTCTTCCTCTTGTTTGTTGTCATTTTTGCTTCAAGTGGAGAGAGGTTTCCGAGCAGGTGGGGAGCAACCGTCGGCAGAGATGTTTGTAGGCGTTGACGGGAGCTGTACGGCGGTCGATGGATGTTAGCGACAGACTCAGAGAACTGAAATTAGGTTTTGGGTTTTGTTTTTTTTATTACCCTGCCTCAATGTTTTTGTTTTATTTGGGTATAAGCAAAAACTAATTTAAATCTTTTTATCTTAAAATTAAATAAAATAAAAATGATATAGTTGGATGAATATGTATTTATTTTTAAAATAATTGGTAAAAAAAAGAAGGTGATTTCCTTATTAAGGATTGGGTAAAATTCTTTTACACCAATATATCGATTAAACTCTTTTTTTTTTTAAAGATGAAAACAAACAAGAATATTGAAAATGATCTTACTCTAGGCACAAGTTGTGCAAAGATATATCAAAGCCAACGTACAATAATATTTACCAAACTACACAGCAAAAAGAGAAGCCACCAAAACTAAATTTAACACTCCCCTGACCCATAATTACACTATGGGCACTGAGGTAAAAACTCTTCAATTTTCACCTAAATAGAAGTTCTGTAATTGGTAACATAGATCTTGTCATAAGGAAATAAAATGAATCTTGTAATAAATGATCAACTTCAATCCATTCAAACTCTGGACGGGATAAATATTGTGTTAGCAGCAATTGCAACAGACTAAACTGATAAGTAACCTCTTTAAATCCTATCGAAATAGAATCTGGATGCAATTGACGGTTTCACGATTTCTCCACCAGAACCTCCCAGTGTGAACTGAGCACAAATAACAATCTGAAAATTGGCAACATTAGAAGGCCCTTACCATAAAATCAGTCTGAAACAAAAGTGAACCGCGTACATCAAGATTTGATACGACATAGATATTCCATTATTGTGTCCCAACTGAAATTGCTCCTAGAAAAAAACAAATGAGAGATGTTTTAACAAGCTGGACCCTCCCGCTCCTGCGCCTCTACTCAAGCACCGATACACATAAAGAACGGGTGCACGAGTTCGATATACCTACTGAAATATCAATGCAGACCCTTGAGATGATTATATAATGTTCTCCTCTGCTACCAATAAACACGATACAAATTTTTTGAATAGGCTTCAAGTAAACAGATCTTTCAGAGACCTTTCATTGGGTTGAGGGCAGAGATCTCTCATTGGTCTTAACTAAATGGTTCAACTTATCACGGTCTATTCAGAGATAGAAGCCCAATCAATTAATTCATCAATAAGTGCTTAACAATAATAGACCATAATTTATATTAATAATAATGTATATAATAATTGATTATTGTTAATAATTAATTATTTAATTAATCCAACATTCTTCCACTTGGATAACAATAATCAATTATTAAAATATATAAAAAATTTAATATTAAAATTTTAATTATTTCACAAGACAAAAGTAAACTTCAACATTGCAGAAACGAATTCGATAAGAAAAGTAGATCATACAAACAAAAATATATATTTTATATTAAAAAAATGAATTTAAAAAAACATAATTTTATTCATTGCACAATAATTTTGTGTACTTCTGTACTACAATTATTCTGGACTGAATTCTTGTTTTAAATGTTTCAACATGTTGAGGAATAATTATTTGACATAATTGTGGCATTGTTTTTGTTGCAGCATGTAGAAAAGAAGACATATTTTTTTATAATTTGGTTGAATCTTTAAATGTTACCGGAAACTACAATTCACAAATCACATAAATTCACATTATGTCCTAAAGCACTTGTTGGTCAAAGTTATAAATGGCAGCAATTCTGGTCAAGTCAAAGGTGTAAATGGCAGCAATTTTGGTCAAGCTGAATTTGATCGAGTCATTTAACACTGTTGCAATCTTATATCATATCCCAAATCAGTCAAACCTCTATGCATATCTTGTTATTTGTATATAGGTTAATAAATATAGACTTATTTATATCAATTTGATTAAATTGTTTGAATTATAGTACAGAGAACCCATTTGAATAAATTGTATGGACAATTCAATAATTATCAGTACAGAGAACCCATTTGAATAAATTAGTTGGGCAATTCAAGGATACATAAAATTAGCATATAACTAACATGATTCTTAATTATCATGACAGTTAAACAATGAAAGAATTAGCATAACTTTATCTCATGATGGACATAACAAAAGTTTATATTTTGTAACTCTATCACAAGTGTTTCAATAATAAATAAATAATCCTCACTACCAACAAAAAATGTTAAATCGACTGCTCCTACATAACTCTATCACTTTCGATCTATATCTTAATCATCTTAATAAGATATAGAAGAATGTGACAAGAGTAAAAAACATATCAATCTTCTATTTTTCTTTTACAAGTTCTGCTATTATGACCATGTTTTTCACATTTATGACATACTTTTCTTTTTACCATCAATTTATCAAGTGATACTTCAAGTCCTATATATATATATATATATATATATATATATATATATATATATATATATATATATATATATATATATATATATATATATATATATATATATATATTTACTCTCATAAAATATAAAAATAAAGATGTTACAGGCCATGTATAATGTGGGGGGTGACAAGTTAATTTCTTGAACATTTCTAATGGATGATTGTTTGTTGATTGTTTAACCATAAGCTATGTTGTTTATTTTAATTTGTCATTAGAATTTGCTTAATTGACACTCTAGATCGCTTAAAAATAAAAATGTTATCCAAATAAACAATCACAAAAACACATTTCTTGTCATTAAAATATTATTTTTCATAAAAAGTGAATTCTTTTTTACATATAAAAAATTATTTTTCTTTTTAATATAAATAAAATAATATAAATTGGTGGAATCAATTTTAGATTGCTTATTTATAATCATCATTAGAGTAAAATTGACAAAAATAGCTTATAAATCTTAGATACTGTTCTGGATCGCCCGGAAGCATTCGGGAGGGTCATTCTTCTCTTAAACGTGGCAATCGGTTCAGCCTGACAACGTCGTCGTAACGCCAATATACGCGTTTCAGGCATACTATGCTCGACATGCGTCGAGCCAAACGACAATTCTAATTACCGCCACGAGCGTCCGTTATACGCTATGTGCCCGACATAACGGCTAGTTGCGAGCAGATCTGCCCGGTCTTGACCTAGTCAGTCTGGATGCCTATATTTGTGGATCCGTACATCTCAGCCCAAATATAGCAGCCAATGAGAATCCTCTCATGTCATTATATAAACCCTCATATCTTTGAGGGCAAAGTATCACTTTCTTACACTCTAAAACCCAAATATCTCTTACCTTCTCATTCGAACACTTGCTTACTTTAACATTGGAGTGCCTTGCAGGTACACCACTGCAAGAGAAGCTACAAATAACAGTTTCACAAAATCACGGTGCAAAATTGGCAAACGCACGGTAGACGGAAAAAAGTAGAAACAAACACATGCATCTTGACCTAAAGACTAGGACAAATATACTAACAAATCTTTTCTAAAAATGCAGATTCAGAAGTCCAAGTTAACTATGCAAACACAATATAAAAAGAAATCTACCATCGATTTTGAATATGCAGCCAAAAGTTTTATATAACAAAATTGACGAAGATATAACTAAAACGAAAAAAACTCATTGAAAAAGATATCAAAGTTACAAAAAGTCAAAGAAAATGAAATATCCAACTAATATATATGTGATCTAATCTTCAATGATTCTGAAGGGTATGAGAGAGACCATGGTCCAGTACTCCCCTGAGTCCTTTTCACATAGCACTTTTAACAACGGGCATGATCTTATAGTAAGATGGGAAAGGGAAGTAACTAGAGTGTCCAAAGGAAGAGATCCAAGGCTAGCACAAGCTTTAATCTTCAAAATTTTGAGAGATGTTAGATATTGAATACCTGTGTGCTCCAATGAGGTGAGATTAGGAAGTCCAGTGATATGAAGAGAAGTTAGGGATGTGATTGCTTGAAGATTCCATGTAGTCTTAGATGAGAGATCTATGCATTTGCTGATACAAAGTGACTCAATTTTGGGAGCATCTAACCATCCTTGAAACTGAACCAATTTGGAGCACTGCTTGAGTTTTAACTTTCGAAAATATGGTAGAGTGTTTGGAGCATGTGAAATAAATTGGAGATTTCTACAATCTTGTAGACATAGATCTTCAAGCTTGTGGAAGAGGAAAAACGGAAATGAGATGAGAGAATCACAACAACATTTCAAGTGTAATTTTTCAAGGGAAGAATAGGCTTGAGATTCTCGCATCAAACTCTGATTGTGAAAAAGTTGCAAATTTCTGCACTCATTGATTTCAAGAGATCGCAGCGTACTTGGTAGACCTTTCATCGGGATGGTAACAAGAGACGAGCAATTTCTTATAGTCATGGTTTGAAGACATTTATTTCCCAGCATCATTGTCTCAGATAACGACACCAAAGCATTGCAACCTGTCAGAACTAATTCTCTCAATCTTGGAACGCATGGCATTGGATTTGTGAGAGCTTGACATCCAGTGATCACTAATTTCTCCAAGGAAGGAAGGTGGCCAAGTAACATTTTAGTCAGTTTAGGACATCGCTCCATGTAAAGCTCTAGGAGTGAAGGGAATCTCCCAATTTCTTCAATTGTGTTGGCTGACCATTCTTCCAAGTTGGGCATGTCCTCTAACTTGATAATTTTTAATGATCTAAACGGCTCAACTACATTCCCGTAGAATTCTAGACCAATCTTCTGAAGGGTCTTTATTTTTGATATATAGAGTTCTTTGAGGGAGGACAGTTGTCCAAGTGATGGCAGTGACGTTGAATTTTCACAGTTAGCAAGATGTAGAATCACCATGCTGGAGAATGAAGAGCTCCCCAACCAGATCGGAAATTTATCACCACCAAAATTTTGAATTGTGAGTATTTTCAAACTGTTATGTGGCTCTAGCATATTGAGTATAGAAGCTTCACTCTCTTTGTTGTGAGTTGTAGTTGTCCACTTTAATTTTAGTTCACAAAGATATTTCTTCATCCTCAACCTTGCATGGGAAGCTTCTGTTGGATTAACAACATTCTGCAGTCCGCAAATCAAAAGTGATCCATGGAGTTCTGAAAGCTCTCCCAACTCACTGATTTTTGATCCCCTTTCGTAACCTACTACAAAGCTGGTCAACACTTGAAGAGACTTCAGTTTACCAAAATTTGCAGGCATCGCTGTCACATTGCATCCACTAGTATCAAGTTGGCGCATGTTGACAAGGTTGGACATGTTTTCTGGTAACATAGTGAGATAACGACAACCAGACAACAACAATGTCTCCAAGTAATACATAGTGCTAACAAAGTCTGGCAAACACTCGATTCCAGTGTAAGAAAGATCCAAATACCGCATATTCATCAATTTTCCAATTGAATCTGGCAACTTAGTAATTGGATAATGAGACAAAGAGAGCACACGCAAGCATTTCAATTTTGGTAACAAAATCGAAACCATGCTACTAATTGAAGAGGAGTAAACAAAGTATGAGTATTTGAATGGTAGAAAGGTCCTGAGCTGCTTAAATTCAGAGAAGATCTCAAACTTTTCAGGATCATCGTATATGCCTTGTAAATACGATAAATGGCGAACACTAATCGTGATGTTTCTTGGGATGTTATCATCTAAATTGTAATAGAGTTCTCCTGCAACAAACTGTGATACGTCGTGGATAAGATCATGCATCATATAATGTGTGACATTGTAAATTGAGGGATAAAAGAATGACCTAGATAGTAACTCTTGAAAGCATTCTTCTCCTACATCTTCCATTCTCTTATCTGTTCTTTGTTGTGGTAGGATACCTTCAGCCATCCATAAATAGATCAAGCTCCACTTTTTTATTTCAAATCCTTTAGGAAAGACGGAACAATAAGTAAAGCATCGCTTTAAATGAGAAGGTAAATGAATGTAGCTCAATCTTAAAGCAGGAAGAATGCTGCACTTATCACTTGGCAACTCCCATATCCTACTACAACATATACCTTCCCACTCCTCGACATCTTGTTTTGTACGCAGAAGACTCCCTAAAGCTTTTGCAGCTAGAGGGAGACCATTGCACTTTTTTACAATTTTTTGGCCAATTTGTGCCAAGATGGGATGCTCATTCGGGTTCCCTGATTTGAATGCATGGCTCGTGAATAATTTCCAGGTATCTTCGTGAGATAGAAACGAGAGGGAATGAGTTAAATCTGCACGGATTAATGTCGCAACATTTTGACTACGTGTGGTGATAATAACTCTACTCCCATAATTTCCTGATAGAAAAGGTCTTTGGAGGATGTCCCAGTCAAGAAAGTTCTCATTCCAAAACCCATCCAAAACAATTAGAAACCTCTGTCTTGACAATCTATTCTTAAGTTTGATTTGGAGTATATTCAATTCTGAGATATTAGTATGAGACAAAGTGAAGGACTCAAAAACTTTCTTTGTTATTTCATACACATTTGAATTCTCTGAAACAGACGCCCATGATCTAGATTGAAAATGCATCATCACACGTTTGTCATTGTACAAGATTTGAGCAAAAGTCGTCTTACCTATTCCGCCCATCCCAACAACCGCAACTACCGGAACCCCCTCTCCATTGGAATCTTCAGCTAACAAAAATTCAATAATCTTCTCCTTATCGCCATTTCTACCATACACACGATGTTCATCCACCAAAGAAGTTGTGGCCGAAGCTAACGAGAGTGATTTACCATGGCCTACTTCCTTGAGCCCGAGAAGATTTTTATGCTCTACAATAGATTTCAACCTCTCAACTATCCTACCAATTTTAGATTGAACTCGTTCAGAAAAAGGATTGAGAGAGGAAGCATAGTCTTTTACCTGGTCTAAGGTCGTGTGGAACCCATGATTCATCTTGTCTTGCATGGCTTTGGTGGCAATTTCATCCAATACATCATCAGCATCATAAGCAGCATTCTTAAGCCTATCAACCCAGTCCTTGACCAATGGATCAAAAAACTGTTTGTCCTCAGCATCATTAAGGACTGTATTGACAGACAGCAAAAGCATCTTCAACTTGTGTAAAAGTGCCTCATCAAGATGATTTCCCCTAAAGAAGTCTATGAGTTCACGCTTAGCTATCCTATCCAACAGTACTTGCAAGATAGCAGAGACAAGTGAGCCTAGCACATCAGCCATGAAACTGGGATTGTATATATAACTAACAATATTGAAGTGAAATAATGAGACATAAAGCAAGTGATTAAAAGCTTTATTGTATAAACATGAGAGTAGTTGACTTAGACTTAGGAAGTTTCTTATGAGCTGTAATGAAAAATATCCTACCCACATGGTTAGTTGTAGTCAAAGTTTTAAAATTCAACAAAAATAATGGCTTCTGGATCCCTCAAAGACAATTGAGGTCAGATAAGATTGGTATGCTTAATTAATCACAATCATTCAAATAGTTCAATATGAACCACACAGAGCAAAAAATTGTATAAATGAAAGAGAGAAAATAGTTTTATCGGTGCAACAAATAATTGATTTTATAACTAATTTTTCATCTCGGTCAATAACAGCTATAACTCATCGGCGCACCATTTTTCTCTCGGTTGGGCTATCAGTCTCTAAACAGACACGCTTTTGATTCCCCACAACTACATTTTTTTTAATTTTTTTTTTTTTAAATTACTACCTATTACACCGTTGATATTACAAGCTATAGAAAAAGTTTTCACTGAACGACTTTTACTTTTAAAAATTACTACCTATTACACCGTTGACATTACAAGCTATAGATAAAGTTTTCACTGAACGACTTTTACTTTTAAAAATTACTACCTATGACACCGTTGACATTACAAGCTATAGATAAAGTTTTCACTGAACGACTTTTATTTTTAAAAATTACTACCTATTACAGCGTTGGTAAAATAGTGTAAAGGCATCTTAAATGATAATAAAGCAGCAGTAAAAATATTACTATAAGAAAAGAAAAGAAAAAAAGTAGAATTCACATTAAAGAGAGGGATCAACAATAGAAGTCTTAATTTCAGCATGTTGTAGACTCAGAAGCTCAACCTTTCCTATATGTGCACTACTCAAAGATGTGCTGTGCAGCTCAGAAGCATTGATTTATAAGTCACAACAACAATATACTAAAAGTGATTCAGTCCTATAAATTGTACATGTATGCAATCCTTGAATATTTCCTAAGATTACCCTGAACTGATCCTCCAATATAAGTGTTAACAATAGAGGAACCTGAAAATTTTCAGAAATCCTAAATGCCTAGATTAGGCACAGCCCAGTTCAAGATAGTACTTGGTCATCAATCTGTATGTGAGGGATACAAGCTACCTTGTGCCACTCCTTTCCTGTTTTGGGTTTAAGCCTTGGAATCAACAATGGACATTCCAGGATACTTAAATGATCCAAGGAGGAAGGAAATCCTTGTTTCGGCAAGGATCGTAGCATGTCACAAGAATTAATTTCAAGTGTATGAAGTGCATTCAGGTGTTGAAAACCATTGTAGTCAAGCTTCCTCAGACACTTGAGTGTGCTGATGCGAAGAGACGTTATACTTATAGGAAGTATATTCTCATCAGGAAATGACTCCATGCCTATGCATCCACCTTCAACCTCAAAATGAGTGAGAGATTCAAGATTTTTCAACCCCCAATTCTTTTGTTGTGTAAGCTTGTCACAATAGGAAATTGAGAGTAGAGTTAAACTTGAAGGCAACCCCCCAAATGGAAAAGATTCAATGAGTGGACATCTATGCAAATATAATGACTTGAGGCATGTGAGAGAGTTCATAGAATTGGGTAATTTGGTAAGATTTTTGCTATTGGAAAGGAACATGGATGCTAGATTTGGTGCATGTAGTCCTTCATCTGGGAAAGACCTCAATCCTGTGCAGTCTCTAATTTCTATAGACTCCAGTGATGCAAGGTCACCACTAAATTCCCCTCTAAAAACAAATGATAAGAGATTGGGACAATCCCATATACAAAGAATTTTGAGTTTAGGGAACAAATTTAAGTTAAAGATAGTGAGTGAATCACTACTATTCCCAATGAACAGATGTTGGAGAAAGGATAGTTTATGTCTTGATTCTGAAGATGCAGCGAGTTTCAATGTTCTACAGTTACGAACGTAAAGTGTTTCCAAGGAATTAGGATAAGGAAATGATCTAAGAGAAGAACAGCTGATCAGATATAATTCTCGAAGAACAGGTAATTCACCTAGCAAATCACTTGGAAGGACCTCTAATAGTCCACATCCTTCAATTTTTAAGCTAAGCAGATTAGGTGGCAATAGCTTCAATTGTGATACAGTTGTAACTTTTAATATTTCAAAAGATGACCTTTTATCATCAATATCTTGTGATCGGCGATCATCAGCTTGTGTGGTTTTCGGAATTGTAGCTTTAGCCAATGAAGATTGTGGATCTGTTTGTTGTGGCTTTGGGATTCTTATTGTATCAAAAGATGCAGAGTTAGGAGGTAATCTATTTGGTGTGAATTCAGTTTCCATCCTTTCCTCGTGAGCAATTTCTTCAATCTCCCTTGAAGATGAGCCAACAGTGAACTTATTGCTGGTAAAAGCAGAGTAGGATAGTGAGGTAATTTCCTGTACTTCTTCAGAAATTACAACATGCCGGCGCAATGATGCTTGTGAGTGGGTTTTAGCAACATTTCTCATCAGTCTTTCATTACTGTCATGAACAAAAACTTCACATGTACTTGAAACTTTTGGAAGTGGAGCTACAAGGTCATGGCATCCAGAAATCTCCAACTTCTGTAAAGATGGAAGTTGTTTGGGTAAATTCATCTCTAGCTTGGGACACCTTATTATATAAAGCTCAATGAGACAGGGGAATTCAACACCTTCTAATATGTTCCATTCTTTCCATTCCCACATATCCCAAAACTGTAAAGTCTCCAAATATTGAAATGGCTTATGTGAAGCAGTCATAGTTCCATAAAACTCATTGCCTATGGAACTAACTTTAGTGAACCCTTCAATAACGAGATCTTTAAGAAATGGCAGCTGCCCGAGTGTTGGCAAGGATTCGCAATTTTGACAATGCCGGAGATCTAGTAATTGTAATGACAAAAAGGATGGATCCTGCAACCAATTTGGGAATCTTCCACCTCCATAGTACTCAATTGTTAGTCTTTGCAAGCCTTTGTGTGGTTCTAGATTCTCAAGAACTTTCATTTCATTTCCATTGACATCTTCACCATTTCCCCATTGAAGCATAAGATCATTAAGGCTATTTTTCTCACTCAGTTTAACATTTGAAGCATCCATAGGAAAAGCCACGTTTTGTAGCTTTGAAATGGTCAATGTTTTGAGATTGGAAAGACTTGCCAAGCCTTCAAGTCTTGTGTCATTTTTAGAAACAATGAAGTCAGTCAATGTCCGAAGACTTGTCATTTTGTTCATTTGGAAAGGCATCTCTTGCACACCGCTATCTCTAACATCAAGGCAACGCAAGTTTATCAAATTGCATATTCTTGGAGGGAAACTTGCGAGAGAATGGCAGTTTGTCAACTTAAGTGTCTGCAAATTACGGAGATCGCAAATGGAATCTGGAAGGGTCTGCAATGTAGTGTGTGAAAGGTCAAGGTAACAAAGATGACTTAGTCTTCCAATTGAATCGGGTAAGCTGGTTATGTCATAGTGAGGCAATGAGAGAGTCCGGAAGAAATATGGATTCAACTGATATATAATTTCCTCTAACGCGGAAGTGCGAATATGGCTAGGAGCCCGCTCAAGAGGCAAACATACTGGCAAAATGGTTCTTAACAGCTTTCCATTTTTATCTAAAAATGATTCTGGAAAATCCTGTGTGATTCTGAAATATGACAAATGGTGCTTATATGATTCTCCAAATACATAGGTTGCCAAATCATGAACCAGATTATGCATTGTAAAACTTACACCCGAACCAAACGGTTGCAAGAATGACCTCAATATTAGATAACCAAAATATTCATCACCAATGTCTTCCATGCTTTTGTGATTGGACTTGGAGTTAGAGTTTTGCAGATAGCCTTGTGCCATCCACAAGAGAACCACCTCTTTCTGCTTGAATTCATAACCCTTTGGAAACAATGATAAATACGCAAAGCAACGTTTAAGCTCTGCAGGGAGGTCGAGGTAACAAAGGACAAGAAAGGCAGGAATTGGTAGATTCACATCACCTTCATCGATCAATTTGCTCCTCAATATATCAACCCATTCACTGAGATGTAGCTTATCTTGCAAGAGGCTCCCAATCATTTTTGCAGCCAAGGGAAGGTTTCCCAATTTTCTGACTATCTCTTTTCCAACTGCTACTAGTTCTGGATTCTCATTAAGATCCATCTTCCCAAAAGCATGCACCAAAAAAATTGACCATGCATTCTTTGATGATAGCAGACCCAGATGGAATGTATGATTAGATTGTGGCACAAGCAGTGAATCATCCTCATCATCATCATCATCATCAGGATCAGAGGTAAAGATTATGGCACTCCCTCCTGTTGCTGCTTCAAACAAAGAATCAACAAGCATGTTCCAGTTCTCTGTTGCATCCTCAGGTTCAATCCTAATGTTACAAATTACACGATTAAAGAGAATATTCATTTCATAGGAAAATTAAGCTTGAGAACTTGATAGCGAGGATTTCATATTGATTGATTAAAAGATAAAAAGATGAGTATTTTAAAAAACAGTCCGCGCGACTACAAAAACTGCTGCGACAAAACGGTATCGCCAGAGGAAAAAGTAGTAAGAACTAAAAAGAGATAATAATTAAGAATAATACCTGATATCATCCAACACCAGCAGAAACTTTTTCCCTTGAAAGCTTTCCTTCAACTTCTTGGTCAGCTGAGGCAAATCATTCCCAGGAACAAATTCCTGAGTAACCACTTGAAGAATCTTGTTAGCTATAAAGCTAAGTTTGGCTTTGTAAGGAATAGTGATCCAAGCTCTAAGTTGAAAACATTCCCTCACCTTGTGATTGAAGTAAATTACATCAGTAAAAGCAGTTTTCCCAGCCCCAGGTTTAGCTTGAATGTTAATCACTTTGTTATGTTGCACATTAGTTGTTGATAACAAGATTTCAAACACAGACTTTTCTTCCTGTTCTCTTCCGTAGAAATAATCTTTTGGATAATTTCCATAGAAATAGTTTTCCAAAACAACAGAACATGAATCCAAGACATGCAACGATGATTCCCTCCACGTAACACTTAGAGTTAAGCCAAGAACATCTTTCTTTTTAGAAAGGTCTACTAACTCGTGAATGATGTCACCGAGTTGTGGCTTAAAATCCACGTTTGGCTTGATTAATTTAGAGAATGCTCCAGAAAAAGTGGGTGTTGCACCCTGCCACTGCCATAGAAGCTCCTCTAATCTATAAAGAGCGTATTGTAAGGCGTTAAGCCATTCCTTTATTGATTGGGCTTGGAGTTTGGCTTTTGTTGAGAACTGCTTCTCTTCAGCATCGTCGACGAGAGTGTCGAGTATTCGAAGTGTAGCCATGAGTTTGAGCTGATGTTTGAGTGGTCTTTTGAAGAAGGGCTTGGAAGTGAAGGGGAGAAGGTGGTGTAACAGGTTGTGAAGGAAAACAGAGAGTAAGGCTCTCCCCATAGTTGAAACTTGAAAGGAGACAAATGGTTTTCTTCTTAATTTGGTTCAATGGTACAATTCTATATGGAATCCCACAATTTTATTTTATAAAATGTTAAAAAAAGAAAATAGTCAATCATTAACAATTATTTTTTATTTTATTATTTTTTTTAAAGAAAAATCGTTGCATTGTATTGCGTCACTTAATTTTGACAATTAATTATTTTTAATTCAATAATAAAGTTGGTTTTAGTTTTGACTTTTGACATCCAAATTTTTCATTCATCAATAAAATTATTTTTGTACAGGTCTCAAGTTTAACCGTTTTTAAATCACAAAATTACTGTAATAATAAATAAAATTAATTATATTAAAAATTTTAATGATAAATATTTAAACAAGTTTATGTTAAAATTACTCTTTTAATTTATAAATAATATTGAAAATAATTTCTAATATTTAAAAAACTGTCAATTATTTATTGAAAAAAATGAAGAGGGCGAATTTTGGGGTACAACATCCTAAGTGTGATTATCATGAAGAGATTTCATCTCATCATCCATGGCCTTCAAACATTCAGTCTTATTTCGACACCTCATAGCTTCCTTGTAGTCTCTAGGTTCTTCATCTAGAACCTCACTCGTAGAGATTAAGGTATAAGCTATAAGATTCGTATACCCAAGTCTTTGAGGTGGATTTATGATACTTATCGGCCTATCTCTTTCCAACAGGTAGTCATCGACATTTTCCTCAACTTCCTTAGTATCATCAGCATCGTGTACTTCTTCTTCGAATTCATCACAATTTAGCATCAAAATGATCTATCTCAACAAGATTCTCTTCCCATGCTAACTCCTCTTTAGATATTTCTATACTTCGACCAATGTCATCAGTTTTATTGAAACTCATCTCAACTTCATTGAAAATTACATCTCGATTAGTGATACACCTCTTTTGATGTGACTTTAGGAACCATAGCCTATAAGCTTTGACTCCTTTAGGATATACCATGAACATAAATCTCAGAGCTCTAGGTTCGATCTTGTCCTGCCTAATGTGCGTATAGGCTATGCAGTCAAATACTCTAAGTTTATCGAGATGTGGTGGTTGTTCCGACCAAACTTCTTCAGGTGTCTTCATATCTAACGCACTTAATATTTTTTTATCAAATATGTAGTTATCAACACAATCACATCCCAAAACACCTTCTTTAACCCAACACTTGTTAACATGCATCTAAATTTTTCCAAAATGATTCGACTAAACCTTTCATCCAAACCATTTTGCTATGAAGTACATGAAGTAGAGACGTGCCTCGCAATACCTAAACCCTAAACTCTTTCACTGATATGGCCCAATCTCATGTGCCAAGTTTCTATCTTCGCCAAAGGTTTCGTGGATGCAACATATGTAGAGTCACTTACAACTTCAGCCTCAAGGGTATACAACTCTTTTTTCTTCACACCTCTCAAGACTTCCTTCGAACCCTTTTGAACTCTTAACATATTTTTCTCTCCTTGAAAAACATATCCTTTTTGGTCGAATTCACCAAGAGAAATCAAATTTCTCTTCAAATCAGATACATACCTGACTTCAGTCAATAACCTTATTGACTCATCATGGAGTTTTAATCTCATAAATCTAACACCTGCAATTTTGCAAGCTTTGTTGTTTCCAAACAATACAAATCCACCATTTTGATCACACAGTTCCTCGAACAAGTCTTTACTTAAAACCACAAGAACATCAGATGAGTCGAAATAATCTTGAACAGTGGTTGCATTGTCTTTATCCTTACCTCCATGATCTTTTAGGCGTTCAAGGCCCACTTTTCTTCCAAATACATCACCACTATAAGACTTCTACTGACTTTTAGCCTTCTTTTTGTCAAGCCTACCATTTTTTTCCAATAATTTTCCCTTAATGGAAAAACTTTTACCAACCGTCGAAGGTTTATGCTCCTTTCATTTGTTCTAGTCCTTAGAATACAAGGTTGATTGAACTTCTTCAAAATTTGGAGGCTCTCTTCCATACACGAGAGTTTCTTTGAAGTGAGAATGTGATCTGGACAAAACACACAACCAAAACAACGCTTGATCTTCATCATCGATCTTGACATCAGTATTTTCAAGATCAAGAATCAGCTTGTTGAACATATCCAACTGCCCAGCCAATACTGTCTTCAATCATCTTGAATGAATACATAGCTCGCTTCAGGTAGAGTAGATTTACTAGCAATTTGGTCATGTACTAACTTTCAAGTTTCACCCATAACCCTGACTCGTCTTCTTTGATACCTGTTGAAGAACCTTATCACCAAGACTCAATAAGAATGCGTTATGAGTTTTTTGTATCATGGTCGTCTTTTGTTTTTCTGTTAACGCAACATCCATGGCCGCCACTCCCTTCAATGCTTCTAAACAACCCTGCTAAACTAGTAGGGCTTTCTGAAATTCCTGGCAGCAGATACTTGATGTCACAGAGAATGTTATGACCACGATGTCGACCCTTTAACAATTCACTAAATATAGAGCGATAAATAACACAATAAGTTGTTCACCGGTTCGGTTCTAACAAACCTACGTGAGGCTACCAAGCCGGGGATAAAGTTCACTATTAGTAGTATCAATTCAAAGACCACAGCCAACTCACGGTTGTGCCTTCTCACTTAATCACTACCCAATGACACTTTTACCTAAGTCCTACTTAGATATGAGTTCCTACTCACTCCCCTCAATCACCGATGATATCAACCTATTGTTTAATTGAATTGTGAAGACACACTTCAATAAAATATCTTGATCTTGCTTCAAAGCTTTAATCAAGAGACAAACACTCGTGCTTTAAAGCTTTGAGTGATAAACTACCCTACAAATCCTAGTCCAATGCACTATTCAATTGATAGTTGCTTGGCTCACAAGAGAAACTAGAATTACACAATAACAACTGTTACTAACCTTAACAGTACACAAAATACAACCTGCAATATCTTCAATAAACTCTGGAGGCGTGGCTGTAGAATAAGGGTTGAATTCTTTATATAGAAGCAGTCCTGAATCTTCAGATTTGGGCTTCCATAAAGATAGCTAGGGTTCACTTAATTCTCTCCTAAAAACATGGTTTGTTCAACAACCAATTTAGGTTTAATTAAGATTAACCTAGCAGCCACGTGAGCATGCTTTCTAATAACAGAAAAGCATAAATAAAAGGCTCAGCAAACTTCCTGAAAAATCTCAGGAAAAACTAATTCTGCAGAACAGAATGTCACACTGAATGTCATAACATCTGTTATGACATCGATTTTTCTGAATTTCCAACACGACTTTAGCTTCCGTTCGAGGTACTTTACCATCCTTGTCCGTAGGATTTATCTTGATCTCGAATGTCATGACATCTATCAAGACATTTCTAAAGCCTAGTTTTACCAAAATTGATGCCAACTTAAAACACTAACAAACTCCCCCTTTGGCACATTTTTGGCTAAAACAACTAGACCTATCAGAGTACAAATGCAGCAAAAGACTATTACCTAGTTCTGAGTTTCCCTAAGCTTTCCTAAGCTTTAAGTACCTAGAACTAAGAGAAGATAAATTCTACCCATACAAAAGTCCCACAATTTCTCACAAACAATTGCCCACACATTTGTTAAACAAACAGGCCATGAAATTTCAGGCCATACAAGTTCCCCATACAGTTTCCCAAGCAAGCAAGCATTAATACTTCCCACAGTATTTCTTCTCCCCCTTTTTAGCCATAAAGGGCCAAAGGATTACAATTGCCCCAAACTTTCAATCATAATGAAGAATCAGAAGGAAAATAGCATAAGTATGCAAGGATTATACATCTGTCAAGACAATTACATTCATCCAAAATATAAATTGGAAACAAGCAAAAATACATAGGACAATTGACAGAATAAATAGACAACAAGTGACAGCAGGCAATCAGGGCAACATGAAGAACTGCAACAGCTCAGGTGCTCTCTTCTCCTGAAGAAGCACTGTGGAAGGAAGCTTCTTCAGATCCTTCTTTAGCATCAGGTGTTTGATCAGCACCAGCATCAGCATTATCATCAGCATCCATGTCTTCACCAGAAGCAACACCAGCAAGCCTTTCTTCCTCAACCTTTGTGTCTTCCTCTTTTTCAAGTGTAGAGATCAATTCTTCAATGCTCTGCTTCCTTGCTTCAAGTTCCCTGCATGTCTCTTTTAGCACTGCAATGACCTTTGCCTTCTGGGAAGTTGTCTTGACATTTGATGTCTCAGCTGATGTCATGACAATGTCAGGGACATGTTTTCCTTGAAATAGCTTGTAGTGGAAGCCAAGGGCAGAAGCTCTTTTGCACATTGTATCTCTCTATCCCCCAGAATGTCAGGGTGCTGGTCAGTGATAATGCCACACAGGAGGGAGGGAAATGCTATTGGTCCTTTTATAGCATAGCTGTCAGCATGTCTTAGGATCTGATCAAAAATGTAGCTTCCATAGTCAAACTTTGCTTTTGTTCCAACAACAAAGATGAACCTCCCCAGACCAATGGAGATGGTTGACTTGTGATTCGTGGGAACCCAGTTGGCTACACCAATCTTGTGAAGAATAGCAAATTTGACACTTAATTTGCTAGCAGAAAGCTTTCCCTTCAGTGGCCAATGTTTCACCTGCTTGGCAGTGATTGACTGACATACTTGATTGTCAGTTTCTTCAAGCTCAGGTTGAGCTTCCTCTGATCTCCCCAAATATTTGTTGATTACTCTTGGGGAAAACTTCACTCTTCTTCCCCTAACAAACACAGTTTGAAAGTCTGCTGAACTTCCATCAGCACATCCACTGGATAAGTTCACAATAAACTCCTTCACCAGATCTTCATAACAGTTTGAGAACTTCACCACAGTTCTCATCAACCCAGCTTCCTTGATCAGGTCAATCACCTCTTTGCATTCAAGAGCATCTTTGTGCAGTTCTCTTTCAAGTGCTATTCTTTTCAAACACACATATTTCCACCTATTAGCATTTTCAGGGTGGTGAAAGGAAATGTTGTCAATTGGTACTTCAGGAACCATGGGAATTTTCCCAAGAGACAACCTTCTTTTTGAATGGATGTCACAGACATTCTCTGTAACATCAAAGTCAGAATCATCCTGATCTGAGAGCTCAGGTGCTTTCCTTTTCCTCACTATTGAAGTGTTCTTTGCTTTAGGGGTATCACTGACATTCTTGACTTTGTTCTTCCCTTTGGAAGTTCCAAGCTTGTTGCCCTTGCCAGATGTCCCTACAGCCTTCTTCTCAGCCCTAGGAGTCTTGCATCCAACTTCAGCTTTAAGAACAACACTTTTCTTTCCTTTCCTGTTCATAACCCTTCTGGCAATGCTGGGATTCACCTTGACTATGAGGTCATTATCAGAAAACTCCTCATCTAGATTGATGATATGCGAAACCATATTCTGATTGGTGTTCTTCTCAGGAGAATCTTCAAGAATACTGTCAGATATGTTATCAGCAGAAACAGCAGGAGAGTTATCAGGGGTACACTGACTTGGAGATTTCTCAAGAATCTCATCAGGGATCTCTTTCCCATTCTCAGCAGGGGATTCCACTATATTACCACCTTGATACTTTGCAGGGACTGAAGCAGAAGGGTTTTCATCAACCTTGATAGGAGAGTCAACATCATCACCAGATGTCTTGACATTCTCATTGACATCTGGATCAACTGCTAAGCTAGGACTAGCAGACTGATGATTCAGGGGAACTGTAATCCCAGGTACTGATTTGTTCTCATTTAGGATATCAGACACTATCCTAGCTATTGCCATATGCACTGACCTAGTCCCTTGGGAGGAGGATGATGGAATAGAATTCTTACCAGAAGGGGATGCTTGTGCCCTTCTTGCATTTCTTGTGCGTAGCTTCTTGACTCTTTCTGGGTCAGTTGCCATGGTACGCAGTGGGGTAACTGTCAGTGCTTCAGCTTGCATGGCTTCAATTTTTGACCTAACTTCAGCCATTGAAGGAGATGAAGATCCTGATTGTTGGGATGCTGAGGAAGGTGAAGACATTTTTCGCTGATGGTTTTTGAGAGAATGAGAGCGAAAATGGCTAGGGGATTTAGAGTTTCTTTTAGAGGAAGTAAGAGTGATGCAACCTTCAAATGGAGAAACTCTGATATAAGGATGTCCCTTCCTATTCTTGGACTTTTTAAAATGGGGATGAAAGTACCTAAATGCCCCACTTATGAGTAATTGAAATACCAAGTCCAATTCATCCCTTGTTGTAGACTCAGTTAATTGCTACAAATTCTCATGAAGACAAATATCCAATTTGTCCCTTAAAGTCTTAACCTGACTGACCTTAAGAACTTTAGTAGCAATGTCACAGTACAATGTCATGACATCCTGTATGACATTGTACTCAATCAGTGTCTGCTTTATCCAGATCACCCTAGAACCATTGCTATCAGCTGTTGTGAGTTCACAGTTTTTCTTCTTGTTGATCCAAGGAATGAGATTACTTCTCAAGGAGACACCTCCAACAGAATTCTCTTTCCACAGGCTTAGATCAACACCCTTTCCACTTGATCTGTTGGACACCTTCAGACGAGGAAGGGTAATAGTCCTAGTGTGTCTGCCATTCTTCATTCCAAGCTTCTTGACACAATTCCTTGAACATTTGTTCTGTGAGGGAAGTGTTGAGCCATCCATCAGTGTGTCTGAGACACCTTCAGATACCAAGTGATTACCATGGATTGAAGTTGCCATGATTTTTCCTCCTCTGCCTAAGAGGACATCATCCAAGACTTTTCTCCTGTAACATTTGACAGTGAGACACTTGGTCAACCTATCATGCCAGAACCTAGTACTTTGCTTCAGTACTTCAGGAGTAATCAAATGTCTGGACATTGAGTGTGGCATTCTGATTTCCTGTCCAGCCTGATAATTACCACAGATTTTCCCTTTTCCCATGAGAATTCTTGGTAATCTTCTGACTCCCTCTATGGAACTGATCCTTTTCATTCCTCTGAGGTGTGACTGATTAGTTTCTCTTTGCCCCAACTTCACTTTCTCTATATCTGTATAGCACATAGATGGCAGAGTGGGGTTCTCAGATTCCCACAAGTAGCAGTTGTCCTTTGATCTGACACCTCTCATAATCACTGCTTGTTCATCATTAATCACAAGACATTCAGTCTTAGTGAAGTTGACTATGAATCCCATATCACATAGCTGACTTATGCTAATGAGATTTGCAGTCAAACCTTTTACCAGCAGTACTCCATTCAGGTTTGGAACTCCAGACCAGTTTGAGTTTCCAACGCCTTTGATTTCTCCTTTAGCTCCATCTCCAAAGGTAACAAAGCTGGTAGAATGAGGCTTAATATTATTGAGAAGATTTCTGTCTCCAGTCATATGCTTGGAGCAGCCACTGTCAAAATACCAATCTTCCTTGGGAGATACTCTAAGAGAAGTCTGTGCTATCAGAGCTGTAGTCTTCTTCTTCTTCCACTGGTGAGTGTATGATGCCTTGTTGGACTTAGGCTTCACATATGGAACTTGATTTGGATACCCATGTAGCCTATAGCAGGTGGACTTTATGTGACCAAACCTTCCACAATAATAACATCTCCATCTTTGAAACTTTTGGTTCAGGTTTCTATGATTTGGATGTTGAACCCAATGTTGTGACATCTGCTTTGACATTGGTTCATTAGGTCTGTTTTTCCTTTTGTGATCAACAAATTTCTTAGCCTTCACATATCCTGAGCCAGACCTATTTCCTGTTTTGTGGTATGACATCCTCTTTGCCTTTGATTTCCCAGGTTTGTTCCTCTCCTGGTTATTAGCAAATCTCTTTGCAGTCACATGCCCTGAGCCAGACACATTTCCTGTTTTGGATTGTGACACCTTCTTTGACATTGTTTTCCTAAGTCTTTTCTCCTTAATGTCACCAACAGGTTGCTTTTCAGCCACATATCCTAGACCATGCTTATTTCCTGCATTCTGTCCAAGCTGAAGAATCTCTTCCAACTTATCAGTACCAGATGTCAACATTTTAACAGACTTAGACATCTGATCAAGTTTGGAATTCAGCATACTAATATCACTATTGAGATGATTTATAGTAGCTGTGTTTTCCTCTTTCTCAGCCTCCAGCTTCACATTCTCAGCTTCCAACTTCTCAATCAGCTTTTTCTGTTCCTCATTCTGCTGACAAACTTCACCACTTTTTACACACAACTTCCTGTAAGTTTCAGCAAGTTCTTCAAATGTCACTTCCTCATCACTAGAGTCCATATCAGAATTGTACACTCCAGAGAGAGCAGTGACAAGTTTTGCACCTTCTTCCTCAGATTCACTTCTTGAATCACCATCAGACCAAGTGACAGCCATTCCTTTCTTTTGTTTCTTAAGAAAGGTGGGACATTCAGCTTTAATGTGTCCATATCCTTCACATTCATGACATTGGACTCCTCTGCTTTGATCTCCTTTTTCTTCTGACTTGGATCTTCTGCTGGAGTCATAAGATCTGCTGATGTCAGATGCAGTGTCCTTGACATTTGACCTTGACTTTGGATCAATTCTCCTGATCAGTTTGTTGAGCTGTCTTCCAAGCATGGTTATAGCTTCAGATATTTTCTCCTCATCTTTCTCCTTGCATCCCTCTTCAGAATTGGATACAAGTGCTATGCTCTTGTTCTTCTTGTCAACAGTTTCACTGGTTCCCATCTCAAAGGTCATAAGAGATCCTATCAGTTCTTCAACCTTCAAGGTGCTGATGTCCTGAGCCTCTTCAATTGCAGTAACTTTCATTGCAAACCTTTTGGGCAAGGACCTGAGAATCTTTCTCACCAGCTTTTCCTCTGACATCTTTTCACCAAGTGCTCCTGAGGCATTGGCAATCTCCAACACATTCATGTGAAACTCATGAATAGTCTCATCTTCTTTCATCTTCAAATTCTCAAATTTGGTAGTGAGCATCTGAAGTCTTGACATCTTCACCTTAGATGTTCCCTCATGAGTAGTTCTGAGAGTGTCCCAAACATCCTTGGCTAGCTCACACTGATGGACCAATCTGAAGATGTTCCTGTCAATGCCATTGAACAGAGCATTCAATGCTTTAGAGTTTCCTAGAGCCAGCTCCTCTTCCTCTTTGCTCCATTCCTCCTCAGGTTTCAAGACAGTAGTCCCATCTTTCTCAACCTTGGTTGGATGTTTCCATCCTTTATCAGCAGCTCTCCAAGCCTTGATATCCACTGATCTTAGGAAGGCAACCATACGAGGCTTCCAATACTCATAATTGGACCCATCCAGAATAGGTGGTCTACCTCCAAATCCTGCTTCTTTATCCATTATGCCAGAAACTATTTTCCCTAGATCTCACCCAGAAATAACAAGCGGGTGCCTTTCGATGCCAATTGAAATTCGGCGGATACTTGATGTCGAGAATGTTATGACAAGATTCGACTGCTTTAACAATTCACAATAAATATAGAAAGATAAATAACACAATAAGTTGTTCACCGGTTCGGTTCTAACAAACCACGTCGGAGGCTACCAAGCCGGGATAAAGTTCACTATTAGTAGTATCAATTCAAAGACCCTACACCAACTCACGGTTGACAACCTTCTCACTTAATCACTACCCAATGACACTTTTACCTAAGTCCTACTTAGATATGAGTTCCTACTCACTCCCCCTCAATCACCGCAGTGATATCAACCTATTGTTTAATTGAATTGTGAAGACACACTTCAATAAAATATCTTGATCTTGCTTCAAAGCTTTAATCAAGAGACAAACACTCGTGCTTTAAAGCTTTGAGTGATAAACTACCCTTACAGCAAATCCTAGTCCAATGCACTATTCAATTGATAGTTGCTTGGCTCACAAGAGAAACTAGAATTACACAATAACAACTGTTACTAACCTTAACAGTACACAAAATACAACCTGCAATATCTTCAATAAACTCTGGAGGCGTGGCTGTAGAATAAGGGTTGAATTCTTTATATAGAAGCAGTCCTGAATCTTCAGATTTGGGCTTCCATAAAGATAGCTAGGGTTCACTTAATTCTCTCCTAAAAACATGGTTTGTTCAACAACCAATTTAGGTTTAATTAAGATTAACCTAGCAGCCACGTGAGCATGCTTTCTAATAACAGAAAAGCATAAATAAAAGGCTCAGCAAACTTCCTGAAAAATCTCAGGAAAAACTGATTCTGCAGAACAGAATGTCACACTGAATGTCATAACATCTGTTATGACATCAGACTGTTTTCTGCAAAATTTCCAACACAGCTTTTAGCTTCCCAGTTCTGAGTTGTACTTTACCATCCTTGTCAAGTAGGATTTATCTTCAATCTCTGAATGTCATGACATCTATCAAGACATTTCTAAAGCCTAGTTTTACCAAAATTGATGCCAACTTAAAACACTAACACTTTCATCTTCAAACGCTACATATCGAAATCGTTCACTTCGGTGACCTTTTCAATCTCATACTTTATTAAAGGTATTTTCTCCATGCTAACCGCACTAATTTGTTGTGAAAAATGATACCAAGAACAAAGTATAAAAGGTTTCCTTGGCTGCAAGAAACTCTCGAGGTAGGATTAAGGAAAACAAGAAGAACACAATGAATTTGTTATAAACTTTTATTCTTTACTTTCTCTTCGAAACAAGATTACAAATGTTACAAAATAAAAAAAATCTCTCTCGCCCTAATTAGGATTTGCATTAATGTTGCAATGATGAGAGACTAGTATGTTATTTATAAAAAAAACTAACACACTAAGCTAACAGGCTTATACACAGTATCATTACAGACTATCTTAGGGAACAAGCTAAGTTAAACAATTGGGAATAACAAACATGTCCAATTCAACATGCTAATAAACCTAACATTTCGATAGACTTCGAGTAGCAAACTTCGACTACAACATGTAAGCAGACTTCGACGACATGCTTGAACCTTATCAAACCAATAAACCTTTCATATCGAGATATCGACACTAGAGTTTCGATCCAATAGTTTCCACAACAACTTCAATCTCAACAACTAATAGCTACATATTTACTATTTTTCACACACCTAAGTACACCAACTTGATGCCACATATCTTCTCAAGACTTCAACTTGAATGTCATTAATTTTGCTACAATTTTGAAGTAACGAAATTAACCATGTGAATTAGCAAGTTTGTTAATCAAAGCCAAAGCATTGCTGGTCAATTGAGCTACTTGAACAATTTTCCCTCTCACTATCGTCTGAATATTGCCCTTAGCATTAACCTCTTGAAAGCCGTCGGTACAAGTGCTCTCATCCGTCAAGGCAGCACTCACCCAAGTCTGTACATCATTTTTTGTTAGCTCAAAATTTGAATTCCTAAGATGACTCATCTCACCTATAGACCTTCTAAGTTCATCAACTGAGTCACTCAACACTTCGACACAATCCTTCATAACTGCAACCTCTCCTGGCTTCAAACCGCGGCTTCTACATAGTGTTGACATGAAAGCTGAGGTTGATTTTGCCGACGCAAGAGTCACGTTTAGGGCCGTGTCCGTTAAAAGCACCCAATTTGTTTGAATGAAATCAGCATGCTTCACTAAGGATGCATAGCATAGTGTTGGATAAGTTGTGCAACTGCAAGAGTTTCTAATGAATAATTTGGTTTCTGTTGCTTGTATAGAGTGTGTGATGAAGCTAAAGGCAACAATCATGAGAAGGAACTTTGAAGAAAATGCTTCCATTTTTTTCTTGCTATTATATTTATATCACAATTTGGACTTTGGTGGATGAGAAAGAATGGGAAAGATGATAACTTATATATAGTAGCATCTCAAAACGTGGTCCAAGCTTAAAAGAAGGATACCAACTATACAGATATTATATGCATACTGATCAATCTGAGTAGGACCTGAAGCCCAAATCAGTGAAACACATCTTATCCAACTTAGAGCATGATTCTTCTTTTGAAGTAGTATTTGCCATCACGTTTGTGATTCTTAGTCCCACATAGTGGTAAGTATAGATCCGTAACCATAAACTTGCAAGTTTCAAATTTGTCATAAATTGACACTGTAAAATAGACAACGGAGATTGAATAAATTGAAATGAAGTTTACGATCACATAAATAATCATTAATGTATTAAAATAGAATACAAATTTAAAATGCTAAATTTTGAGAAAATCCCACATCATATTATTTTCTTTTCTATTTTCAAGAAATATTATTTAATATATTAATTAATATTTAATATTAATTAGTCCAACTCATTACTTCACCACTAATTTTATATACTTCAATGAATCAATTAATAAAATATCTAAATTTTTTTTCACATACAATATCTATTGATAATTTGTCTGAAGTATCACACGGGGTGAAAGTACTAGTTAATGTTTAGGTTTAATTATAGTTTTATTTTTTCAATTTTACTTGATTCACAAAATTAATTCTCCTATTTAAAATTCAAAAAGTTTTAATCTTCTCTCTTTGTAATTTGTCAAGTTTTATAAGTGAAACGTCATTTAGAAATATTAGTTTCAGGTGCATGCATCCCTTTCAAACGGGAATTACATATATGTTGTAGTTATTTTTAAATCTAACGATTAATCACTTGTTTAATATATATTATAATTTATAATTTAGTGCCTACAATATTAGTACTTCGACGTTCAAATGAGTATGTGAAAGAGTAAAAAAATATTTAATTGTGTTGAGACTTGTTACTTAAAATGGTGTAACTTCTTTTATATATAAGAGAGAGAAATAACAGTTTTGCTCTCTATCTGGTGTAGAATGAAGAGGATCATTGAATGCGCCTGAGACGTATATCTCCCGTAGAAAGCTACATTATGACGCTATAGTGAGGAAAAGACATCCGGGAGTATAGTTGCGTAGTCGATCTATAAATAAACCATGACTTAGATCAGGGCATCTCACAGTGGTCGATCCTTAAGGGTATGGTCGCCCCATAATAGTTGTCTCCAAGGTTTACTGTGTACCATAGGTATCTAAAGTCTTTAGTAAATGTGGTGGATTTTACAAGGATTTGCTTTCAATATTTTAAAATCGAAAGGTTTTAGCATTTGAAAACAAGGGAATTTAATGATGTCCTATCATTGATTCATTTTAACTTCTCTGTGCCATTGCCAACACACCACCCTAGGCATGCAATTTAGGGAATAAATACCCTACCTAGGGTATCTAAATGCTTGTTACCCTCAATCGGATTGATGATGCACGATATAAGTTATTCCTAGATTTTATCTAGTTGTTAGACCCAAACAATTTTCCCTTAATTTGGTTCCCCTTACAAAATTTCGAAATTGTCTTCCATTTTTTTTTTTTTTTTGCAGTCGATATAGTTACCGTTGGAATTTGATATCAAATTATTGATTAACTTAACTCAGAAAAAATAAGAGTCGCCACCGAAATTTATTGTTTCTAATGGAAATATATTATAATCACTCACATCTATGGTACTCCATAGGAACCAGTTGTTTTTGTTTATGAAATGAGCTTTTGTTTGTTGTTTGATTTTTAGGGTGAAAAAGCTATTTTATCATATTCGAATGGAAAACTCAACTTACAAACCACAAATATGAGAAAACGAGCATTTGCATCATCTTGATATGAGAATTTTGCTTGGATTTATTCAACAAACATGTCTCAATATTCAAGTGGAAAATGTCAATCAATTTCATAACATCTTGTAGAAGTATAGGAATCTACATCACTTCAAGAAAATGACTTGTGTATAATCTTTTAAGAAAAGTGAACTAAGGCACAAAAATAAATTTGATGAGGTTTTTATTTTTTAGGATTTTGAAATAGTTTGAATGTGCTTAAGTGTTTTAGCATTTATTAAGAAAAATAATTTTTGGATCACTGGACAAAAGTCAAGGTTTGTTTAAGAAAAGACGAAGTTTGAAAACAAGAAGTTTTTTTTGAAATAGGGAGAGGATTTTGAAAATTAAAGAAAGTGAGGAGATGAAGATACTATGCTAAAGCATAAAGTAAAAGACAAAATATACATGGACTCATTGTAAGGTAGCCCAAGAGAATGTTTTTGTGTGTGCAAGTGAACTAACCACAAGAAGAGAAAGCATTTGACATTCGTCAAGATGATGCATTTTTCCCTTTGGATTTAAACCACAAGTCAAGCAGTGCATGTGAACAATCACACAAGCAGATGAACTTTAAAAGCATCAGATGAAATCTAAAATATCTGATGAAACTCAATGTATCAAAGGAAACTCAATGCAATTTTAAGTTCAGAGGTCCAGATAAGTCCATAGGTCTTATTTGAATTCACTTCATTCAAAGGAAATGTTATAAATCCTAAGTACAAATTCAAAACTCCTCAAGCAATGGAATTAACCAAATATTCTGCATAACACATTAAAACTTTTTTATTGCCTTTATTAATGCATTTTGATAAAACAGAAAAAGAAAAGCCCGAGGAGAAAAAGGAAAAAGACATCAAATCAAATGGCATGAAATATAAATGACATGAAATATAAAGTGCTTGAAATTAATTTCATTAGTATAAAGGGTGAGAAATTAAATGACATTAATATAAAAATGCGAAAATATAAAGTTATCACAATTAATATTGAGTTAATATTGGTTTTGTAGTTAATAATCTGATTCGAGACACTTTAACACCATGTTAAGCAATTGTAGGTGAACTTATGTAGAAGTTTCACCTATCAGAGGCCAGGAAATAGAAATGTAGGTGTAGTGTATATTAGAGAAATGATACAAAGTTATTCTTCGAAAATAATGCAACACCACAGTTTAAAATAAAAGCAAAGTGATCAAGCACAAAGGAAAGTATATTAGATCATCACTTCAATCAAGTTCTTTATGATACCTTGAGAAAAACTTATCATCGATCCAAAGTACCAAAAGTGATCAAATGATCAATTAATGGTAGATTTGAAATGATGAAAGTTCATCAAGAATAAATATAAACCTAACTAAACAAGAATACAACATAATCCAATTGATCAAAATAAAAGAATCCATCATGATAGTTCATTAAGAATCCATCATAATCCAATTGATCAAAATAAAAGAAGAAAAATATGAGAAACTAAATTGAACCACAACCTTAGGTCAAGCAATCATCAGTTTCAACAACCTTTCTTGAAGTATTAATGTGATAAATCTATCATCAAGTCAAAGTACCCAAAATTATCCAACTGATCATTTAATGATAAGTTTTAAATGATGAAGATTCATGCAAATAAAATATTATCTAAATTCCATTGATATTGATAAAGCATTTGGTCAAATAAGTTATGATCAAAGTCAACAGAAGTCAAACCAAAAATAGATGAAGAAATAATCACATAAAATGAATTAAAACGATTTTAAATGGAAAATAAAAAAGAAATTTCAAATTAAACCTCAAAACATAAAATGAATGCTCAAGAAAATTAGGGAATATCAGGAAAAGTCTTAGGATCAAGATCTCAAAAGATGGATCTAAAATATTTCAAAATAATGAGAAAATTGTTTGGAATAAATTAAAATAGAAAAAATAAAAAATGCTAAAAATAATTATAAAAATATGAAAAACAAATCACACAAGGTAGAGAATATTTTTATGAAATTTAAAGAAAATGAAATAAAACAAAAATGATCAACGACTAGTAGAGGTGGCATAATTTGATTGGCTGTGGGATTTGAATTACCCACCAAGGCGTGCGAAGATTATCGTCTTCAACCTCTGAACCCTAGCTTTGGCAAGATCATGAACTGTATTTTTAAGCTTAAAGACACATCATGTAAGCTTCATCATACTTCATCGTCCATGTCTCATTGCTTAGGATCAATTTGTTTGATTTGAGAAAGGATAATTTGCAAAACAAACAAAAACTCTATGAGTTTCAAAACAAAATTAACTGATAAACAACAACAATAATCTCAATTAGGTTAAGGATTTCATTCAAAAGAATAAGACAAAAAAGATGGCAACTTGTTTGAGTAAAAATGAAACTCGTAGATACATATTTGAACTAAGCTTAGAAGGTATGAAAGTAGTGAGATAAAGTTGATGCTTAGAGGGCACGACTAACTTTTTTTTAATCTTTCAGTTAGATTCAGAGGAGACCGATGATGGATTTTGGGTGAAGAAACTGAGTTGAAATAAAGAGAAAATGGTAATTCGATCATTTGGTTTTTAGAGGTTTTTGAGGTTCAAAATAGCATATGTTTTTTTTGGCTTTTCAAGATTTTTTTAGTGCATAAGGATGCTATATTTGTAGGAGGAATATTGAACTCATCATACATGTGAATTTCAAATCCCAAACGTGTAAACTCATTCTAGAAATTTCTTATTTTTGCAACCGTGTGAGACAAGGTGAAATGCGTGATTTAGGTCTAGGAATAAGTCGTTTTGCACTTAGCGGGATGCGTTTTGTCATGAAAAACAAGTTTTCACATATGCAAAGTGGCCCCTTTGGAGTTTTAGGTCATTTCTAATTACGGATCACTTGGTACAAACAGAGTTCATGTCACTATGTTCATGCTTAGGAAAATGAAATCCCCTCGTGCGTTTCTTAATTATCTTTTTACCAAACGATCCTTTCATGGAGTACATCACAATGCAAAAATAACTTGGTCAGTTGGATACTTGAACTGAAAATGACATGACTTGAAAGTTGCAATCGAGACCTAAAATTTAGGCCATGCATTATGTCTAACATGTCATGAACTAGGTTTTCTACATAAGTGGCCTTCAAGATTTGATTGACTTTGAACTTTGATTGATGTTTGACCTCTGAAGAAAAGTTGTAGAGGACATTATTCTTAATATCTGGCAAAAATTACCGCCCATATATTTTGAAAATTGAGGAAGTTATTATGTTTGGACCAAATGCATGCCATACTTGAATTTTAGGTCAAACCACCATGTTCCAACTTGTCATTTTTGATGTTTTCTTGCATTCCAAGGCACGAGGATGATCATATGAACTTATAATGAAGTATATTTGAATGAAATTTGATTAATATTGAAGAAACCTTGAGATAAATGAAGAAAGGATGGAACTAAAGACATGAACCTATCTTGAGTTAACTTACAAATCAAGCACCAAACTTGAACATCTTTTAGTCAATTGATATTGAATTAAGTTTGACATGAATGTGAACTAAAATTAGAGGTCATTACTTGAAGTTAAAGGCATTAAGAAACAATGGTTACCTATGAAATGAGGGACCAAGACCGTAAATTTATAAATCATATTGATCTCTTGATGAAAAAGACATACCTTTCAAAAATAAGAAAAGGAAACAAAGAATACTTTTGTGTTTTGATTAGGGTTGGACAATCACAAAAGAAAGTAAACAAAAAGATAAAATAAAATGAAAATTGTGCTTCGTGATCTCCCATGCAAGAAACCAAAGACAAGATGGTTAAGAGATTACCCAGTTTGTGATTATGATGAGATGCATTGGTATGATAGGTGTGTTAGAAAAAGATTTGGTTATGCAATTGTTTCTCTGAGTTTTGATGATAACAAATAGTATGTTTGTATGAATAATTTTGATACTCTAATGCTTTTTATTGTTTGAGTTAACAAACAGGTCCAGCTTCTGTTAAAAAGGCGCTGTCAAAACATTAGAAGAGAATATGTTCCGCTTCTTGGCTTTAAAGTTTTGGTGACTCTGATATATTTTATCTAAGAAACTATTATGAAGATCTAAAGGCAGAAGTTCTGTTGAACAAAGTCTAGATGATAAAACCTCAATTTTCAGAAGACAAAGGGTTCTGAAGACTTGAAGTTCTTCTGACCTTCGGTTCGATACAAAGGTTTTCAAGACCAAGTGCTAAGGATTCTGAAGACGCAGTTCCGATGCCTCTGAAGACTTGAAGTCTTGATAACCCAAAAGTTATATTATCTCTTCTTGCTCATGCTCATATAAGCCTTTGAAGTACCAAAGGTTATAAGATAACGTTAACATGGTACATAGTACGAAAAAGCTTTATTCCACTAACTCTCCACTAGCTTGAATTGTGGAAAAGAAAATGACACGCAATACTATTTTCATCATTGTGTAACGACTCTTTTTCAAATAGCCAACGACTCTATTTTGCTTGGCTATATAAGAAAAGGATCATATGCCTAGAGGCAGATGTTGTGTTATGTGCTCAAACGTAAAAATGGAAGTTGTCATTATTAGAACACAACAAAATTATCAACCAGTATAACAACAACAAGAACAACAAGTAGTTCTTGAATCATATTGGTTATAGTTACAAGATAACAATAAAGTCATTGATTCACATTATGCTTAATTTCATATACTGCAAGAAGCTTGCTAAGCTTGAGAAGATAATGAAGATGATTATGGAGGCTCCAATTACAAATCCAAAACATGAATGTTATGCTTTAAAGAGATCACTGAACAAGTGTTGTTGTCTAGAATATTCTAAGGTGAATCAAGATAAAGAAGTTCTTCTCTTACGACATCAAGATCAACAAAGCTTTCATAATATTGTAAGGAAGAAGACTTCAGCGATTCAAGTTCTTTGGGTTGTTGTCTGTGAAGAAAAGAAGACCACACATTAAAGCTACAATACAATGTAATATTCTTAATGTGTATTAGGATCTTCTAATATACTTAATTAAGCTTACATATGCTTGTGTAGAAGCATTATTTGGTAAACAAATTTTATAAAACAAACAGTTGTTTTTTTCTTTCTAAAGGACCAGTTGGACAAAAGCTTTAAAAAAGGTTTTCAACAATTCTTCTAAAGGGTCACACAAGTTAGAAGCTTTAGAAGGTATTGTGTTCCTCAAAGGACCTATTAGGTCAGAAACTTTGGGTAGACAAAGATGAAAGTCTTGGTGGTTTTTAGTCACATCAGTTGTCTATGGAGATTGTAATCAGTTTGGTTATAATGGATTAAGTCCTTGAGTTTAAGGTGAAATCACCTTGGTAGGGTGGACTAGACTAGCTTGAGGGTTTCTCAAGTGAACCAAGATATATCACACGTTCTTTTCTCTTGCTTATGGTTTACTGTTTATGCTTCCACAATGTGTTCAAAACATCACTTAACGCAATAATGTTAAGAGACGAAAAATTGTCAAGAGTCAAAAAACCAATTCAACCCCCTTTTCTTGTGTTTTCCTTACACCTTCAGGCTGGGATCTTAGGGGTAAAAGTTGGAGTATGAAAACTACATATCCATCTATTCTCACAGTGTTATTCTGCTTTGTTATGTGACCTTCGATCTTAGTTTATCAAATTAGGTTGATGGTGACATTATTAGTGGAAGATCATTCTTGGGTCGAACTTGAATATTTAGCCCATAAATCTACTTTCACTCAAGGGAAAAAAATCCATCCGATCCTTGAGAAATAGGAGTTTTCCTCTAATTTAGGTATTATACCGATTCTGACTAAGAAAAGGATATTCCATAAGATTGAAGGATGGGTGTTATATCCCCTCTTGCTCCTGCATTTTCTAGAAGTTGGGAGTTTGAATTTCGCTATCTTCTTTTGAGATGGAGGTCATGGGTCACCTTTGTATTCCCCCTTCAAAACTACTTCATTGAGCTTGGGGTTTCATTCAAGAATTCCTATACTGATATAAAGACCATGGAAAAATCATGTTTGGTTTCTCAAGATCTCTTTTTCACTTATTTGAAGTATGTTCTGCCTAGCAGGATGTTGTACGTCATGAGCCATTTTCCATTTATCGTGCCAAGAACTAGATCTTCAAGGTCTACATCGACAATTGGAAGTATGTTAAAACTGATTACTTATTCCCTAAGCATATTTCTCCTTCTGCTCATGAGGAATTTTGTGTTGTTTCTCTCACTTTTGTCGTGAAAATTAAATGGATGAACCAAATATAGAAATTCTACTCCTCAAACCATTTCTCCAAAGGTGCTAAATGTTATTGGGTTTCATATGAATCTATTAATGAAGAGGATATAGAAATGAAAGCAATTTTGCTCTCATTTTCTGAAGATTTGATAACCTTTAGAAAATTGGTGAAAGCTAGCTCCATAGAGGGATTAAAAAAGGTGTTTGGTATATTATTTATTTATTTTTCTCAATGGTATGTGAACTTACTTAGTTATCAAATGTGGGCATTTCTTCTTTTTCCACAAACAAGTACAACAAAATCCCTACTACTGCGATCATCATTATATTAGAGCTGAAGATTCCTCTTCTTGTTTTGACTCCTTCAAAAGGCCGGTCCAAGAATAAACATGACAAGATTGATCTAGTTTCCCCTTACAAAAATTGGACAAAGAAGCCAAGATGAGCAAAAGTTAATTTTATGGTTGGTGCTTCTAAAAGGATAAAGTCTATTTGTATTTGCTTTCCTTCCATGTTTATTGGTCCTTCCCCTCAACCACTGGGGTAAATTAGTAGTCTTGTGTCTACGAATGACTATTATTTTTTCAGCCAACTCTCTCATTTTGTTTTGGTGTAACCTAGTAAAGGAGATAACTGCCAGTGTGATGATGATTATGCCCTTTCATAATCAAATAGCTACTGGTCCTGAAGAGTCTTTGGTACCTTTTGTTATATCCTAGGAAGTGGAATCATTAAAGACTCATTGTAACCTTCATAGTCATGAAATGAAGAAGGTTGTACTTGATAAGTACTCTTTGGAGATGTGGGGTCGTCTAGAGTGCAGTCCCTCCTTTTCGAGGAAGAATGTCTTCATGGATCCTTGACTAAATTAGTCTTGAAGATGGTGGATCTCGAGGGACAACTTAGAAATATGGATGATGATGTTTATCAGAGTGAGCTCTAAGTGGATATTGTGTCCATAGTTGTCCAGTGTATTGAAAACAAGTTGATCGAATGAGACAAGCATTGTGAAAGGAGAAGAAACCCTTCTTGTTAAATAGGCAGCGGTAGATGCTTAATTACATTTTTTTTTGAAGATGGTCCCCCTTAAAAAGGAGCCTTTTAGAGTGTCTTGTGCTAGTTGTAGTCTCTTGTCCCCGAGCTTCTTGCTTTCTGCTCATCTTTCAAGTTTATTTGATTATTTTTTATGTAATATATCGTCTAGTACTTGTATATATAATATTACATGTGGGTGTGTTTGTTGTTTTAAGTAGTTTAGATGCTTTATTGTATTTATCGTTTTGATTGTTTGCATTTTGGAAATAGTATCCTCATTTTGTGAGATGTTATTATGGCTTTATATTGTACTTTGTGTCACATAGGATCATTCTCAAACCAAGTGTAGAGGATCATCATCTCTGCCCATGAATTATAACTCGGATCGAGGTGGACGTCTCCAAGTTCCACCACATCCATCCCTTGGATTGGTTATATCTTAAAGGGGTGCGCCAACTATGCAAAAATGTGATAGGTCTATGGCAATGTGGTATTTGAATACTGTATAGGGACGTGCTAAGAGTTTTCTATAGCACCCCTGGGGGAATCAGTTGTTGTAGTCGGACAAGCAAAGCGTCTTCGAAAGATCCCCTGAACGTTTTTAGTATAGTTGGCGTGATTTAAAGGGAATAGATAGTTGTAGTCGAACATGTGAAATGTCTCCCATAGTATTCCATGGAGCAGGAAAAATAGAAAAACAAGATGAACAATTGAAAATTGACAAAAAAAGATTGTACACAAATGTTTGTAGTTTTCAGACTAGCAAGGTTACATAAATAGAAATGTCAAATTCTCTATTTAACTATAATAATGTTTCAATTTGGCCACATTCCATGTCTTCGGTATTGAAGTTGTATGTCTCTATTACACTTAAGGAGGGATCCTCAGTACGGTTTTGTTGTCTGTCCTCTAATCTTTCATTTCGTTCATTTTTGGTTATTGAGTCTCCTCGTCAATTACACATCTTTGAATTGAGATTTGAATAAATTCATTTTAGCAAGCATAATTCCATTTTTTGTATTTGAGTATGATCATGATATTTTAAGTCAAGTGGTTGAGTTATTGGAACAAAAACCATATTTGATAATGGTTCAAGTAATGCGGGAAGTGAAATTTTAAACTATTTTGAAAATTTTGACAAATTAAGATTTATTGTGTGTGACTTGACTCACTCATAATCTGTGACTCGAATCAAAACAAGAAGAGGAGAACATGAAAATTCAAGTGTTTATGACTTGAATCAGAGTTTCTTATACCAATGTCAATTTTCTTGCGTTGGACAAATCTTTTGGGACTATAGCAACAAATAATTACACTATTTAATAATTTTCTCCATCACATATTTTTGTTGGTATAAGATGAAATTAGTCGTTAGTACGTTTGTTCTTTATTTACAAATATTTTTTCCTATAATAAATACATTTTTAATAATCAAATTTTGACAATACTTTCTATTTGCACCATATAAATTTTAAAGCAACATCAAAGAACATTTCAATTGTATTTTCAAAATAATAAGTTTTACAAACATATTAAAATAATGTCAATTATATAATAACAACCATCAAAATAGAAATTATATAATAATTTCTATCTTCCTATCTTCCATCTTTATTCTTCTCTTCCTTCTTCATTCTAATCTCCCTTTCTTCCATCTTAATTAGAGCATTCACTTCGATAACACTCTTGAAATAATACAACTTTAGTTTCTACCACCACGTGACATTGTGGAAGTTGTACACCAACCACTCCAGTGTATTTCGCATCATCATTTAGCAACATACAATTTGATATTCACTTATTTACTCGGGCAAAACTCGGATGAATCTTAAACCAAGTGCTAATCATTATCCCTTACATCCATCTTCTAGAAAATCAGAGGTCCACCAGGTTAACTGTTTATTATCAATAATTATAGATGATACTAATTATATTTACATACTGTGAAATCTAAGAGTAACCAGTCACAACATCAGAAAAGATTAAAGATATTATTTTTTGCGGATATATACGATATGTTAGAATCATCTCTCTTTAAGAAACGACGTGTTCCATTATTTTGCTCAAATTATTTAGTTTCAACCTATATTCCACTTGACCAGTTGGCATCATCAAGACCTCAAATTCAAACAGTTAGAACTTTAATCTTATCTTTAAGGTCAAATTCAAACAGTTAGTACTTTAATCTTATCTTTAAGGTGTGCTATGACTAAGTGACGAATAGATTTCGTGGTAATCTTTATTACTAAGGTGTGCTATGACTAAGTGACATGTAGAAAAGAGGTCGTAGAAAGAGATTGAAAAGAAATTGAAGAAAAATGTAGTCATGTAGAAATGAGAATTTATAATTAACATGTTGTTCGGTAAATAAGCAAATCTCTATAGTTGAGAAACTTAATTACCACCAAAAAAATCAAGACTATCCCTTACTTCTATACCTCATTTTATACCACATGCCCACTTTTTAGAATAAATTTGTAATTATTTAAAAAATATGAGTATATATTTAAATATTGATTCTTCCTTTTTTTTTATAAAAAAAATCCTTTTCACTTCAACATTAAATAAATTCAATAATATAAAAATTTTATGATATCAAATTAATTCAATAATTTTGTTATTAAACAATTAAACAATTTTAATAAATATAAAATGTTTTTACCCGAAAAAATATCATTGCACCAGAGAATTAATTAAATTTAATATTATTTTAGTTTTTATATAAAATCTAAAACAATTAAAATTTACTAATAATAATTTTTATATATTTTTTAAATCTAGCGTGTATCGGCTACCCTTCTATGTGCAAAGAGATGGAAGGGCAAGCAAGCCCATCCTGCAGGTTTGGTGGAGTACATGAGAATGCTGGATGCACTAACGTTGGAGGATGTCTTCTGGACACGTTATACATCTTATCGCCCTCATCGTCCATTCTAGATATCTACTTTGTATTCAGGGAATATCAGATGCGAGACCCATGAGGCTAGACACTTTTCTGAGAGGTGTCTACACCATTATGGTTACGTGCAGGGCATCCCGCGTTTAGTTCTAGAGACTCCTCCATTGTTCAATTATCTTTAGTAATCATGTTTAAGTGAAATATGCATGGTAATTTGGTGATTAGAAAACACATTATCAAAAATCAAATCTGACTTTAAGTGAAAATCTTAGTTTCAAAGTAACAACTTCAAACCTATGGTGCAAGCAACTCAGGGACCATTTTTTAGTCATTCATTTTGCATTTTTAATATTTCCCCACAATCTTTCTAATGTGCCAAAAAATTTGCATTTAGACGTTTGAGTAGAAAGTTATACCCTCATGAAATCAGGTAAATGACCTATAATGTTAGTCAAACTTACATGGCTTTCCACTCAAAATTAGCTCTTGATCATTGAAGATGGAATGATGTAGACCCTTCAAAGGGAATTTTGGAATTAAGATCACTCAAAAATGATAAAAATTAGAAAGTTATTCTCCTTGGAAGATGATGAAAGTTTCTTGAGAAATCCACAAATGACCTAAAATGTTTCCATCAATTCCATAACTTTCCACACGTTTTCAGCTCTTAATCCTTGGATCAAAGTTGTAGTAGACATCATCAAGTTTATTATGAAAAAATAATGAGCTCAAGGAGATAAAAATTACCCAAGTTATGATCTGGTGAAGTCAAATCAAAGATTTCATTGTTTTTCTCAAAGGACTTGTAATATTTTTCAAATGTTTGGTGATGTTCTTTGCATATTTAGTGTTAGTTATGTAGATTGACAGCAATTTTGATAAAATATTCTGCTCAGAAAATGCCATGAAGAACAATGTATCAGCAAGTTTTATGAAGATGTCACCACAAATTTCTTGACATGTGCTACATACCTGAATTGTTTTTTCAGTTCAGAAACATTAGGAGTCTGTTTGTTTTAAATTGTATGCTTGGATTAAGCAACCTTTGTAACGTTCTTCTACAACATTATTGGAGAACTTTTATCCTACTTTCATGGAGAAAGTATAGGACTCGGTGAAGACTTATTGTGAAGCAACCCTAGCTGTTGTGATCATATAAAAGAACATACTAATCCTACTTGCAGAGTTGGCCACTCCAAAAGAAGATTGATCGTATCAATTTTAAGTTTTAGGTTTAAAGTCTTTATTGGTTGTTACTTGTGAGCCACTCTAGTATTGTTTAATACTTGAGGTGGAATTTAGTTGAGTTGTAAATTGTTAATCATCAATAAGCTTTGAATAAATGATGGTTATGTGTCTTTGAAGTGTGTATTCAAGTATTTGTTATTGTTAATTGTCATAATGTGTGACTGGGGGAAGTGAGAGGGTTTTCTCATATCTAAGAAGGTCTTAGGTAGAAGGGTCATTGGGTAGTGATTAAGTGAGGGGTGTAAACGGGAAGTTTAACTCCAAATTAATACTGCTAATAGTGGACTTCATACCTGGCTTGGTAGCCTCCAAACATAGGTGTGTATCACCGAACTGGGTAAACAATTCATTGTGTTATTTAGTTTTTGTGATGTTATTTGTTCATCAAAATAAATATTAGTGTCGTGACATCACCTTCGACATCTCATATCTGATACTAGAATTTCATTTTGATCTTTTCATGTGAATATAATTTGTTGGAGATGATGAGAAAAATCCAAAGAAAAAATTATAAACTCAAGATAATAAAAAATGAGATAATTATGCACTTGTAACCATAGAATAATGGACTTGTAAAAATTAGGTCAAACCACTTAAAGAAACTTTGTATCTTTTGAACTTTGTTTGAAAATCAAGGCATGATGAATTATATATTCACTTTAAATTATGTTATATTGAAGTAAATATGATGATAACACTTATATCTTAATGAAACTTACGAGAGAAGGCATAGAAATAAATACACAAACCTACGAGGTTTCTTGATAAATCCAAACACCAACTTTGAAGCACACTTGATCAAATAAAGTTGAGGGAAGTCTCAAACCATGATCAAATAAAGTTGAGGGAAGTCTCAAACCATATAGCTTGATGTCATGATTATAGCCTTGAAGATCAATATTTAAAACCTAATAAATAGCCAATTGAGTGAGGATTAAGCTTTAAAACCCTAGGTTAATAGGTGGGATGGATGCACTTTATCTATACCTACACTGTACAAATTATAAAAGAGAAAACATACATATTTTTCGATTTTTGCTTAGGGTTAGAAAACATAAAAACGTATACACAACATACACAATTCAAGGTACTTGATGATCCCTCAAGGACAAACTTAAAGATAGGAGAAAATAGAAGCGAGAACCAACCAATATGTGTGATCTTAATGCATTGTGATGATAAGAAATGATGGGGAGTCTTGAGGGGGAAAATTGGGGTAAAGAAATAAGCATTCAAGAATAATTGAAGAGAAAACCAGGAAAAATGCAAGAATTCAGAAAAGCGTTATGCACACTCTAGAGGGTCTGCTACAATCGCCTATGTCGGGTGACACTGGTGGTGTCAGCTGCTACTGTCGCCCGTGTTAGCTGACACTGGCTGTGTCAACCTAACAACGTGAATTTCAAAAATCTTAGGGGTCTGTTACGGGAACCCATTGTAATTGACACGGTGGGTGTCAAATAGTGACGTTGATTTTCGTATTTTCTTTTATTTTGCTCAAGTTTTGGCGTGTAAGGGTGGTCTGGGTATTTACATTTGATTTAAGTGGATCTTTTCTATTTAAGCGAGTTTTTGAGATGGATTAGGGGAATTTTTGGAAGCAAGAGTTACACGATTCAAGATTAGAGAAGCCGGGGCTTTTGGAGAGTGGATGCAATTGAAGATCAAAGTTCATCTCAATCCTTGTAATGTCTATATTTTATCTTGTTTTTTCTTTGAACAATATGAGTAGCTAAATCCCCAAATTCAAAGGCGTGTCTGTGATTTGAATCTATAATCACTTTGATTTTCCTTTTGCAATGACAATTTGTTAATCACAATTATTTTTTCCGGACAAATTGAGATTGATGTATGATTATCAATTAGGTTGGACCACCATTGGTAATGCTTTCATGAGAGTATTCTATATTAGATATCACATATGACTAGGGATACCCTATAGTAAGAAAATTATTCTTGCTTTCATGATTCTTTATCTCATCAGTAAATTTCTATGAACATAGGGCTTAAGGTGAATGATTGAAGGTTTTCTCACGAAGGACTTAGGAGGAAAAGACCCTTAAGAATCGATAATTGATTGTGGAAAATATGTTATTGCAATGTTAATTTCGGGTTGTTATAGGGTAAATCACACACCTTACCTAGTAGGTTACTTCTATTTATCAAATCCAATCTAATTTCTTGTTTATTATTATTTCTCAATATTGTTTATTCTTGTTTATTATTATTCCTATGACATGTTAAGACATCTGATCTGACTTAAACAACCAGGAAAACTATAAACATTTAAAAACAGTACTAAAAAGTAAACAACACATCAGAGTTTTTAACCCAGTTTGGTGCAACATCACCTACATCTAGAAGATACCAAGCCAGGGATAAAGTCCATTATAATAGTATCAAATCGAAGCTAAACTCCCCCATTTACAACATCTCACTTAATCACTACCCATGCTAAATTTCTACCAAAGACTCTTGACCAGTGGTTTTTACACAATCATTTTCCATTGATTTCAGTTATCTTTTCTTTTTATTGTCAAGTGTTTTATTTCATTTTACCATATTTTATGCATTGGTTGTGTGTTTCAGTGTTTCTAGAGTCAGATGAATAAAACAAGATAAATCAGGGCGAAAAAGTGCAAACTTCAAAGTTCGAAAAGTGTCCAGCACTTTCCAGGAGGTGCAACACAGCCAACCGTGTTAGGTAACACTGGTTATATCAACCAATGCACTAATTAATCAGTTTTCATTAAAAAAAATTCATAAATAGAGCTAGGGGAATCAGATTAACGTGTTTTGATATTCGTTGGAAAGTTGAGAGAAAGAGCTACAACTTTCATGTCGAAGTCAAAAGCTTATTTGAACTGTAGATGCCTCGAAAAATTCATTGAACTTTCAGTTTTTAGAAATATGTTGTTTCGGGTCATTTTACAGGCCTGGTTTATATTTCTGACCTAGGGTGAATTAGGAGTGAAAATCCTTATTTTGTTTATAGGACTTTTTGGCCAGCAGAGAATTTACAGGATTGGGGATTGGAGAATTATATTACCTCAGGAGCACGATGGAGTGCTTGAAAGTAATTGAGAGTGGCTGGAAAATGGAATACGAATTTGCAAGTTTGCTTGAAAATTTTGGAGAATTAGGGTTCTTTGTGGAGGCAAGGATTAATGTTTTTGGCTTGATCTTGTATATATATATATATATATATATATATATATATATATATATATATATATATATATATATATATATATATATATATATATATATATATATATATATATATATAGAGAGAGAGAGAGAGAGAGAGAGAGCAAGAGATTTGATCAAGAATAATGAGGAAATATATTTCTTTGAATGCAAGGAATATCTCATTTGAAATTTCATCAAAACTTTCTAAAAGTGATTCAATCTTGCCTTAATGCATGGTGCACGAAATTTCCAGCTAGCATGGGCTATCTTTGATCTCAATACAAGTAGAAATCAAGCCTAACTCATCTTAACTATTACCTTTGTATTTTATTTAATTAAAATTGAATTTAAATCATTAAATTAAATAAATGAAAGATGGGCGTGCATTTGAGTTTTCAGGCCATGGATAATGTCAAGATTAAGTTTGGATCATAAAATCTTAGGCCCATTTGGAAGAAATTTGAATTTGCCAAGTATTTCTCTTCATGCACCTCTTAAAAAATGCTCAACTTGCACAACTTGTAACTTGCTCAATTTTCAACATTTTTAGGTTTTCTTGGACTTTTTAGAAATATTAAGATGTCCTATAAACACTACTTTTGGTTTAATCTTCATTGAAGTTTCCATGTTCATGTACACGTCTTTGCAAAAAGATGACTTTTTGTTGACTTTTAGAGGACCTCTAAAGTTTTGATCCATAACTCTCAAATGATGCATTTTTGGCCAAAGCTTGTGAGACATGAAGTTGTAGAGAATTGAATTCCTTCAAAATGAGTTTGGTGGAAAAATATCTGATAAAGTATGTGAGAGTTATGCCTGGGCAAAGTTTTGTTGACTTTTTGTTCAAAAACCCTAATTTGGAAACTTTGACTTTTGATCAAACATTGACTTTCCTTGATGAATCATGATCAACCCTTGATCATATGATGAATGTGACTTCAAAATATTGATGTTGACCAAAAATGATGAAGTTTGACTGTATGTTGACCACAATTGACTTTTTGTCCAATACAATTGATTTTCAACCATCTGAGCAATTGACTGAGCAAACTTGACCTGCAAGGCTTGAAACTTGACATAGTGATCCCTAGAGACATATGAGGAGGTATGATGATCACTTGAGGTATTAGAACTTGATTTTGTCTTGAGAGAAGCAAAACCCTAGTTGTGGGTTGATTGCTTAGGAGAGGGTTTGTCTGGTCAACCCTTGAGAAATTCTTGAGTATGGAGATGTGGATTGTCTTGAGAAATAGGAGGGAAAATTTTGGGGTATAGCAGTCATTATATAATACTACCCTTGTTCTTGTTACAGGGAGCTATGATTTGTGGTTTCCTTGAAAGAAACTAAAGTTTTATATACACCATGGGTGCCGTTCGGCACCTTTAAAGTCACTAAATGCTTGCCGCCCACACTATGCCGATCAACATAGTCCCCCTACATAGTGTGTCGTTCAGCACAGGCTTTACGTGCCTTCCTGCCGTTCGGCAGGCCCCACGTAACAATTGTCACAATTTTTCCTTTCAACGTCTTTCGGTACCTGCATTATTAATTTCGATCCAATTTTCTTTTATTTAAGAACAACAATCTTAATTTTTCTAGAGACGATTAATGCCAATTTAATTAATCACTACTCGTATCCAAGATAACGACACAATAACAATAATTATCACATGAACAGCAACTAACTTCCTCGAATTAACACAACGCAATCACAACAAATAATCCACGACAGAATTCATACGCCCTAATCCCACATACAATTTATCATAAACCTGGTTATAGAGATTGAATCTCACCCTTACCTTGGATTAACGGTCTCTCCATAATTTCTGGTCAAATTCCGATTTGGCTCTCCGGTCTGGAATTCCTCTTCCGACGGCTAACCTTTAAAGCTCTTGTTCCTCTTTTTCTTCCTCTTTCCATGTACTGGTTTCTTCTCTTCTCAACAAAACCTAATTCTTCTTATTTTTAATTTCATCCAACTTATGAAAATAATAATATTAATATCACTTCTTTTTAATCTTCTCATTGGGCCTACTATTTGTATACCCCATCTTCACTACTTATAACACAACAACTAAGCTCCATTAAATTAAATTATTAATTTGATAAAATAATATTATTTCTAATATTATTCTTCCGATCAAATCGACAATTACTCGTCTATCAACTTAACCGCTCAACCAACCTATTAATCTAATAATGCCTCTTATAATAACTCCAATAATTTCCAACTTCAACTATTCCAATAAATAACTCCTTATATAATTTAATTAAATAATTAATTAAATTCGGGGTGTTACACTACGCATCTTCATGTATGCAGATGCCAAGATTTCCACTTAGGACTTCAAATTGGTTTGCATCTAATGCCTTGGTGAAGATATCTTCTAGTTTTCTTTCAGTAGTTACGTGTTCCAGTGTAACCGTTTTGTCATCAACTAGGTCGCTAATAAAGTGGTGACGAATATCAATGTGTTTGGTTCAGCTGTGTTGAATAGTACTTTTTGTTATATTGATAGCACTTAAGTTATCACAATATAATGTCATGACATCTTGTTTGACATTGTATTCTGTCAGCATTTGTTTCATCCAGACTAGTTGAGAGCATCTATTTCTAGCAGCTATGTATTCAACTTCAGCAGTTGAAAGGGAAACACAATTTTGTTTCTTTCTAAACCATGAGATGAGATTGTTGCCCAAGAAGAAGCATTCTCTAGATGTGCTTTTTCTGTCATTAGCACTTCCTGCCCAGTCATCATTACAATATCCACTTAAATCGTAGTTTGATCCATGAGAGTACAACATGCCTTAGTCAGATGTGCCATTGACATGTTTTAGTATTCTAGTTACTTGATTGATATGGCTCACTTTGGGTTCATCTTGATATCTGACATAAACTTCAACAGGAAGGGCAATGTCTGGCCTGCTAGCTGTGAGGTATAGTAGGCTACCTATCATACTCTGATAAAGACTTTAATCAACACTAACACCTGTTTCATCTTTAGATAACTATAAATGAGTAGGAGCAGGTGTTCTTTTGTGACTTGCATTCTCCATGTAGAATTTATTGACAATATTCTTGGTATACTTGCTTTGAGATATGAATATGGAGTCTTCCATTTATTTAACTTGTAGACCAAGGAAGTAAGTTAATTCCCTAACAAGACTCATTTCAAATTCTGATTGCATTTGTTTGACAAACTGTTGAACCATCTTATCAGATATTCCACCAAAAACAATGTCATCAACATATATTTGAGCAATCATGAGACATCCTTCTTCGTCTTTGACAAACAGAGTTTTGTCTATGCCACCCTTCTTGTATCCGTTTTCAACTAGAAACTCAGTCAATCTTTCATACTAAGCTCTGGGAGCTTGCTTTAAGCCATATAGAGCTTTTCTTAATATGTATACGTGGTTGGGAGTTGTGGGATCAACAAATCTTTTAGGATGAAGAAAGTCTCCAAAGAAATCAAACTTTCAAGTGGGATAAACTGAATTTTATGTCTGAACCGTGTTCACGATGCACTAAAAATTCATAACTCCTGGATGGAATATCAAAACTGAGCAGAGTTGGTGTCTAAAATTCCATCTCGAAGTCCTCTTCGACTTTCCTTAACAAGCCGAGAGCCGATTCCTTACCAATCGATACCAAAATTTTGTTCTTCGAAGATGAATTTGAGACGTACCGAGCATTTTTCATCTAACGCGCGACATTCAAAAAATCATATCTCACTTGATTTTTATCAAAACACAATGGTACTAGTTTCAAAAGTTCACAAATTCCATTGGCTTCGACTTTCATTCACATCCCAAGTTCAGAATTTGATCAGAAAACCCTTGTTTGAAGCAATTTCCCCAAGTGGCGCGATAAAATTCTTGCATGTGTCAGATGCTTGAAAAGTGTGCTGAAACTTCAAAAATTCATATCTCATCAGCTGTTCTTTTTCTCCAAGCCAACCACCATCAACCACCCTACTCCTCCATGCACCGCCCTTGCCTCTACTTTCGACCACCGCTCAGCCTCTTACTCACCGACCGAGCAACCATCGGTCCACATCGGCCTCCCACCGGACCTCTTATCTCCGGCCAGTCTTCGCCGGAATTCCTTCTCCCTTCCGCTCTTCCGTGCTTCTCTCTTCTCCCTCCATGACCGAGCACTCTGATCCTCCCAACCGGCCTTCGCCTTGCTCGGCCAAGCCTCTGGTCACACTGGCCAGCCCTTCCTCTCCTCGCACCGGCTGAAATCTTCTCCTTCTCCTCCATTACAAGCTCGGTCCTCTTCCTCTCTTGCAAGCTAGCTCGGTTTGCATCAAACCAAGGCCTTCCTCTTCATCAATTCTCTAATTCTTATTAATTCAACCTTGATTCTTCATCAATTCAACTTCGAAGCTTCGATCAAGTAAGTGATTATTTCAATAAGCACTTATTTTAATTGATTTTTCGAAATTGCTTTTTATTGATTTTGACTTGAGGAATTGCTTGGAATTGTTTTGATTAATTCAATTCTTGATTAATTGCTTTGAATTAGTTTGATTAAGGCTTGATTTGTGAACGTTATTGTGTCGAGATGTAGACTTTTGTGCATTAAGCTTGCTTGAAGCAGTTTCTTTGTACATAGTGCATTTGCATTTGCATTCGGATTGTAAATCGTATGTTCACGCGTTAATCTACAATTGCATTGAATAATCAAATCGAACTCATGTGTTTAAGCTTGATTTTAGGAACTCGAAAGTGTGTCGAGGCGTAGTTTTATACACATTTTCATGTGTTGATTGATGCATTCTTGAATATTAAATTGATGCATTATAACATGTTGAATTCTTGATTCTAATTAACCCTAACTCATGCATGTCATCATGAATAGATGTGGTGTAGGTCAATCATTTGCATTTCTTGCATATTGTACATGTTCATGTGCATTTTCATTCATAAAAAGACATTAAATACATGAATAAATGTGCATTTTTATGTATTGTTTTAATTCTAACACTTTGATTCGTTGCATATCATGTGCATATTCAATTGTTTAGAGTTGTATGCCTCATGTATGGATTTAATATCCAATTCTCTCTCATTTTAAAACATAAAATAAATGAGAATCGGAAATTAAATTGACACATGAATTTTCACTTTCCATGAGCATTTTTATGCATTTTTGTTCATCGGAACTCATTTTTCCTCAAAGGTTCAAGGTAGCAATACTTGTCCCCAATGTTTTGTCATGTTTTAAAACCGTTTTTGATGGTTTCGAATAAGAATTTCTACTGCAACATGCCTAAAACACACTTGCTTCCCCGTTCTTTAAGGTCCGAAAAATGTTGCTTCCACTTGGAATTAATTAAAACCGATCATATTTTTGAATTCGTTGACGCGTTTGCAAGCAACCATGCGATTTTTAATAAATTCTGAGAAGTTGACTTTTTGCTCCGATTTCGAATAAGTGCTTTACCAAGACGATTTTTGAGTTTTTATTTCACTTCATGTATGCTTATACTGGTGTATTATCATGTGAATAGTCGTTTTTGAGTTTTGTGCTTTCGTTAAAGCACTTTCTTTGTTATTTCTAACACTTTGATTTAGGTGTTATGACACATATCTTGATCTTGCACACATGTGTGTGCACTCTTTTGTTTGCTTGCTTGGTTTTCACCTTCTTGTAGGTTTATCAGATTGATTCGGATGTGTACGAACGCATATCCTGGTTTTGCACACATGTGTGTGCATTCTATTGTCTGCATTGCTTGGTTTTCACCTTCTTGCAGGTTATCTGATTTGATTTGGATGTGTACGAACACACATCTCGATCTTGAACACATGTGTGTGCATTCTATTGTCTGCATTGCTTGGTTTTCACCTTCTTACAGGTTATCCGATTTGATTTGGATGTGTACGAATGCACATCCTGATCTTGCACACATGTGTGTACTCTTTGTCTGTATTTTCTGGATTTGCAATCTCTTGTAGGTTTATTTGCTTCGGATGTGTACGAAATGCACTCCGATCTTGATTTTGATACCTCCGCGCATTACTCACCTGTTTTTCCTTATTGCTTGTCAGCAGTGCGTGAAGTTTTCTGGAGTATTTTTAGCTTGCGTTTGCGTATACAAATTGTTATCTGTTTGGTATTTTATATTCCTTTTTACCGCATTCTTTTACCGCTTTTCTAGAGAGCATGAGAAGTAGGGTTTTACCATTTTCCTTGCCATGAGAAGTAGGAATAAAGATGCATGATGGGGCTCCTGTAGTTGGAGCATGTCCAGGAACCCCTCTAGTTTATTTAAAGACCCGTTTAGGGAGATTTCGCATTCTGTGTGCTAATTGTGTGTGGTTTGGTTAAAATCTTCTTCCGTTCAAAGGGATGTAACTTTCAGTGTGTTTACATTTGTGCTCGTATAGGTCATGAGTGGTGACGCAACCTGATATGGAACCACCTAGCAAAGCCCTGCTTGATGATACTGATTATATTGATATATGATGATATGAAAGGCACACGTAAAGGGTTCACAATCAACCCTCACACAGTTCAGTCCGTGTGAGCTCAGCTCACGCGAATCGTGATGCTTCCTTTATCGAGTCGATAATAAAAGTGGCAAGAGTCCCATATTTTGACTCTCTATAATTTCTCATGGGATTTGCATTCACATTCTTTGATACCCGCACTCATATGCTCCTCACACTTGGTAATTCATATCAAGCTGTGATACCTTTATCCCATAGGAAACTCCTTGTTGACACGTTTATTTCCATTTGTGGATATGGTTTTCCTTCGAAAGAGGGCTCCTGGTTGACTCCGGTGATACGCTACCTTCGAGGCTATGTGACTTTTTTCTTCTTCCCTACGCATGTGTGTATCATTTGTTTATGCATTTCATTGTTTGTGCGCTTCTGCCAAAGCACTTGCTTGCCTCATCCCTTTGTATACCTTGGTTCTTTAACCAAGGTTGATATTAGGATAGTTTCCCTTGGATCGCTCGGCTAGAGTAATTTTTGAACTTAGACATTAGGATAGTCATCCATGCATGCTAACCTAGGTAGACTTTTCCCCTTTATCCTTAACTTTAGGATCAATCATTGTATGATAACATTAGGGTAGAATTAGTTAGTTTTGCTTAGATGTTTTCTTCTTTCTTGTGCATCCTTGCATGTAAAACTAAAACTTATTTTCTTTTCTTTTGAAAATCAAAACAGTTAATAATGGTTCAAACTCCTTTTTCAAGGTAAAAGCGACCAACCAATGCAAACTCCTTTTCACCTACGGGCCCCTTTTTTGTGTTGAAAACCTTTTCAATAAGGCTGTTCCTTTTTCAAATCCAAGCAAATTTCTAAGTGTGCGAGCGGCCGAGCATAAGACTTACGATAAGCTACAACGCCAAGCACGAGTTGCAATTGTGAGGATGCGGAATGAAATTTCCCATAAAAAACATTGCAACCCACTTAAACATATGAGCCGAACTATGACGTTCTGACTCTCCCATTGCACGAGGGAATACATAGGTATCTAGTCACGGGGCTCAATCGAGAAAACTCCATAAATACTTCCTTCTTTTCCCTATGTTTTCTTTATTTTCTTTTCTTTCACATGCATTTCCCCTTAGCATATAACATAGACACAACAATTAAGCAGTAAATAGACTAACACACCCATTAGATAGAAAATAGAAGTGGATACCGTAGAGTACTACGGGAGTAGGGGTGCTAATCCCTTTTCCTCGCGTAACAGACTCCCTTACCCCATCTCTCGGTCGTAAGACCGTGATTTCCCCCTTTCAGGCTTACTCGATGTTTTGCTTTCTCTCCTTAGGTGAGATAAAAAACGTTTTATCGCATTGAGGACAATGCTTATTTTAAGTTTGGGGGAGTCAGAACATTTCTTTGTTCGTTTTTATTTTCTTTGCTCTATTTAGTATTTCCTTTTTGTTTCTTTTTCTATGTATTGCAAAATTTCCATTCAATAAAATACATGTTTATGAAATTTTAGTCTTTTATGTTTAAATTTCGTGCTTATTCGAATTCCTCCAGTTTCTTGAGCCATAACGACAAAATTTAACAAAAATTAAAACGCATATATTAACACACTCAAATAATACTAAGGTTGCTTATTTTTAAATAAGAATTCGAGCGCGACTTAGCAAAATTGTGATCGTCCTAACACTTTAAAACCCCCAACGTGTTAGATTGATTTCAGTACTTATTATACCAACACCTTTTAAACTTAGTTTTAAAGTAATCCCGAGTAGTTTATTAAGCAGTCGGCACCGCCTTAAACGACAAACTACGTGGAGAATCGATGAATATAAGTGATTGATCAAGATGTTTAAAGAGAATTTTTATTAGAAGATGCACTTATTAAGTTAGATGGTCCTTACCAGATCATTTAATTCAACGGTCGCAAAAACTATAAAATATTTATGCAAACATCCATTATGAATTGGTTCAGTGGTCCATGGTGCTGAACTTGGTAGGGCGGATGACGATCCGATCCCCCGCAATTTGTAGTCGGATAAAGGAGTACCAAATATAATTACCAGGACTCCTAGCTGGATTATAAAGATCAAAGTTACTAACCGGTTACTCCACTATGTGCGCGTAAGGTAATGGGCTTAAAGTGATTGCGCCAGAATGAAAACGGGTGAAACAAAACGAAAGTATTAGGTCGAGCTATAATTCATGACTTAAATTGGTCTGCATAAATGGGGTTATCTAGTGTTATTACGATAATTTTGGTGTCAAAGTCTAAACTCGAGTTATCCAACAAAGAAGTGAATTGCAACCTAGTACAAATTGAATTGTGTTATATATCTGCGTTTGACATATGCTCAGGTGATTTTTCATTTTTACTTTTTGCTTGAGGACAAGCAAAGGTTTAAGTATAGGGGAGTTTGATAACACGATTTTATATAACATATTTGATGTATTTTTCATAAATAATGTTAATATTTTTATTTAATTATTTCACTTTATTTCTATATTACGTTGGTATTTTCTATGTTTCAGGTATTTTATATTAAATAAAGATAAATCGAGCAAAGAAGTAAAATCGAGGAAAAATCGGATTAAAAAGCAAAGAAATGAAGAAAAAGGTGTGATATAGTAAAAGGGAGGTGTTAAGAAGAAGAAAACAATTATAGCAAAGGTCCAAGACTAGGCCCACAAGCAAGCAGCCCAAAGCATGGAAGCCCAGCACGCCACGTCAGAGTGGTCGTCTCACTCCTCCCGCATAGCAAGGAGGCGCCCGCCTCCCACGCAAGTGGGGTCCACCACTTCTTCCCACGTTTTGAGGCGCACGTCCCCAATTGTGACCCATTCTTGAGGCAACCGCCTCCTCCACTTTTTAAGGCAATATTCTGTCCACGTTCCCGTTGCTTGCGTACGAAGATTCAGGAATGGGCAGTTACTTTATGCATCTATAAATACCAGTTCCAGTTTCAGAATCAGGGTCAGCATTTTTACCGAACAACCGCTATTTTAATATTTCGCAATTTTATTCCAGTTTTGTACTTTGAATTCATTTTATTTCAGTTTTCACTGATCTAACCTTACGTTAGATCCAGTGCTTTTTATTCCTTGTCGTATTTTATTTTCCCTTTCAATTCAAGAAGTCAAGAACAAGATTATTTCCAGTATTCGTATTTCCAGGTTTTATTTATTTCTTTTATTTTATTTTATTTATTGTTGCTTGATATTATTTATTTAATTGTGGAAATGTTTAAATATATCGAATCGTATTATTTATGCTTGTCTAAATTAATTAATATGTCTGGCTAAGTCTTTTCGATATTGGTATGTAAATTAATCGAACCAAAGGAATCTGAAAATAAACTGGCATAATGTTACGTTGTTAAAAATATTCTTTCTGACTTAGATATTTAATTTAATTTATTAAAGGTTTAGAAACCAACAGGCGAAAGTTTGAGGTTAATAAAGCGGATTAAGGTTAGAAACCAACAGAGCGACAGTTTGAGGTTTAGAACCGGATAGTGGATACTAGGTATTAATTAAAAAAGGCTGCGCTTTTAAAAGAGATTAAACTTTATTTATTTTCAAAAGTGTTTTTAAATTCGGGATAGCGAGAGCATACGTTAGGATTTAATTACATGATCCGATTCAACAGCGACAGTTTGAGATAGGATCTTTAGATGAATATTGTTTGCTGAAATAGGATTTTTATTCAACTTGAGTAACACGTCAGTGGAAATTCAGATTCCCTTAGGTTAGACGAATTACATACTAATATCTATTTATTTATTATATTTTCCTTAACCAAAAATCTTAAAGAATTATTCGCCTTAACTGTATACCGTAACTTAGGATAACAATAGTTCGATTTATAGTCTCTGTGGGTTCGATATCTTTTAAAACTACGCGATAGGACTGTGCACTTGCAGTCTGCTGATTAATAGACGATAAAGTCGCGATCAACAACAATCATCCTTTTTCCAAGACGTTCCAACTTGTTGACAACAAGAATCTTAAATCCATGTTACCTTCGAATTTGAGAAACAACAAAGCTCCGACAACGCTTGCACTATAGCCATCAGCATCATACATAACCAACATCTCACAACTGAAACATATCCCAGAAGCATAGCTTCTCCCCCACTTAGCTTCAAACCAACTCCTGCAAACAATCGACTAGAAAGAAAACACGTATCGACAGTGTTCCACACACTTGTCGCATACCAAGTGATAAACAACATTAGACAACTCTGGCAAGACAGATCGACATGCTCTGATATCACTAATGTAACACCCCTAATCTACCCATCGAATATTAATAAAAATCAGAGTGCAAAATTCATCATACATGGGATGCCACATTTTCTTCACATAAAAACAACATATATTAATCACATTTATTCAGATACATAACACTTAGAACTTGGATGAACCTTTAATAAATTACTTCAACTTTTAATCAACTACAATTCACTTAATATTTTTATTCTACTAAAACAACTTCTAAAACAACATGACATTTCATAATTCAACTTAAAGGTCAACAACTTAAAGTAATAACATCAATTAATAAATAATATCAAACGTTCATCCCCCCGAGTGCTACGTATCAGAGCAACTAAACCGACTTGGACTAACAACAACTAATTCTTCAATTCTCGAATACCTGCACATTACCAGTATAAAGGCAACGGCGAAACAAAGGAAATGGTGAGATATCAACCAATATAAATAAGTGTATGATAAACCGTATATTAGAATTTAGGCATACAAAATCACCACTTCAAACAACATACTTCATCATAGTTCAACAACACAACAACAACTCGATTACAACGACAACATAACAACAACTTAATTAAACAACAACAAGACACTTCATTTAATCCACATACCAGCTTAAATCAATACAACTTAATAGAAACAGCAACCCCTAACAACAACACTCACAACAACAACAGCTTATAACAACAACAACTTATAATAACAACAACTTAGAGAAACAACAACTTATAACAATTGCAACTTATAACAACAACAACAACTTATAACGACCAACACACAACGAAATAGTAACAACAACTTTAACATGCGACTCAATATGCGACTCAACTATGCAAATGCATGTGGTACCATTTAGAGAAGAACTTCCAACTTAAACATATGCCAGATTATAATCGAGGCATTAACAAGGCATAAGCCTTCAACGTGGTGCCATCAAGGCCAAAGCATAAGCCTTCAACTTTCAATGTGGTGCCATCAAAGCCAACTTAGTAATGCAATGTATGTCATACAACATTAACTTCAACAACAAATTCACAACAAAGCAACCACAACAACAACGCACAACAACAACTTAAAATATGCATCAATTGCATCAACTTAGATCAATATTGGTCATACGACCTACAACTCAAGCATGTCCATAAATAAAAACAATTCAACTTGTTCAACATTGACCATAGGCCTACAACTTCATCAACATATCAATAACAATTTTATAACCATGATAGATCAACAATAACAACATATTCAACAACAATAATAATTTATCAACTGCAACCTCACAATTATTAACAACACAAGCAACCAGCAACGACAATTACTACATAAATTAACAGTTACGATTCTACGCTTAAAACATTTTATTTACCACTAACGCTATTTATTTACTAGACATTATCCACTAACTTAATTAATTCATTCAACTACATAATTTTCCTTTACTAAGGTACCTGCTATATTCAACATGCTCGACACCGTTCCAATTCATCAACCAACTAAAAATAACTACACGCATATACGAATTATGCAAACAATTTTCATTTAATTCCGGTTAATTAACAATTCAGTAAAAAGGTCAAGGTCATTAGAAGCGACAATGGAACTGAACTGATGATGCCGAAATTATATGCTTCGAAAGGCATCATACATAAAAGAAGTTGTGTGTACACGCCTCAACAAAATGGGAGAGTTGAGAGGCGACATCAACACATACTTAATATCAGTCGTGCTCTTATGTTCCAGTCACAGTTGCCACAGAAGTTCTGGTCTTATTCTATGATTCATGCAGTATATCTCATAAATAGGATTCCTACAAAAATACTAAACAACAAATCCTCCTTTGAAGTGATGTATGGAATAATGTCTGATTTATGTTCATTGAGAGTTTTTGGGTGTTTGAGCTATGCTTCCACATTACCAACAAATAGGCACAAATTCGACTCAAGAGCAAGAAAGTGTGCTTTCTTGGGGTACAAGGCAGGTATGAAAGGCTTCATACTCTTAGATTTTAATACTCATGACATATTTGTGTCCAGAAATGTCAAATTCTTTGATATGAATTTTCCTTTCCTTGATTTGTCTAACCCACAAATACACACAGAAATTTACATAGACCAATCCAAAGTTGATAATGTTGCAAAAAAGTCAGCTCATATACCTATACCTAATTATGATCCTGAAGCTCTACATGACTCAAAAGATGAATCTGTAGCTGATCATGTATCTTTAGATGATGAATCCATGCCAAATTCTGTGTCCACACCCATTGCAATAACTAATGTCTCTTCCTCATCCAAAAATGAAATTATTAACATACCTCATTAATCTCTCGATTCATCTAGAAAATCAAGTAGAGTGACACAACCATCTGTTTATTTAAAAGATTATGTTTGTAACTCTAACACTGTGTCTTGTCATTACCCCATTGAGAAGTATATGTGTTTTTCCAACCTTTCACCGAGTCATCAAGCATATATTATGTCTCTTTCATCTGAAACTGAGCCAAGTAACTATATGGCTGCTTCTAAAGACCCCATGTGGACTCGTGCAATGCAGGCAGAAATTGAGGCTTTGAACGACAATCATACTTGGGAATTCGTTGATCTTCCTCGTGATGCTTCAACAATAGGAAGTAAATGGGTTTAAAAGATTAAGAGACATGCTGATGGAACAATAGAAAGATTCAAGGCACGGTTAGGGGCTCAAGGTTTCAACCAAACTGAAGGTTTGGATTACCTTGAAACTTTCTCTCCAGTTGCCAAGTTAACTACAATTCGTGTGTTACTTGTCTTAGCTTCCATTCATGGTTGGCATTTACACCAATTATATGTCAATAACGCATTTATCCATGGTAATTTAAGTGAAGCTGTTTACATGAGGATTCCTGAAGGTGTTACTGCTCCCAAATCTGGCCAAGTATGCAAGCTTACCATATCTCTATATGGCTTAAAGCAGGCCAGTAGACAGTGGTTTGAAAATCTCACTACATTCCTTAAGGCACAAGGATTTAAACATGCTACTGTTGACCATACACTCTTTATAAAATCAAGTCCTACATCTTTTACTGCTCTGCTGGTGTATGTTGATGATATCATCCTTGCTGGGACTTCCTTAAGTGTGTTTGCAGATTTGAAACAAGCTCTGCATCACACATTTCGCATCAAAGATTTAGGAAATTTAAAATTTTCTTGCTTGAGATCATCAAAAGGTATTACACTTGTAGTTCTCCGTTGTAAGCTTCTACTTATCCTTATTCGATTGCTACGTATTACCATCACAGATTGCCTACAACCGACATTGCTACATAGCTTGAGCGAATTATTTATCTCCTATCGACTTACAAATTTTGGGGTTTCAGTGATACAAATTTTGGGGTTTAGTGATGCTGACTGGGGTGGATGCATCGAAATCAGACGTTCCATCTCAGGATATTGTTTCTTTATTGGTGCATCATTGGTGTCTTAGAAATCTAAGAAACCGCCAACGGTTAGTTGCTCATCCACAAAAGCTGAATATCGAGCCTTGGCGTCTGCTACTCGTGAAGTTCAATGGATGTGTTTCCTGCTACACGATCTCCAACAACATCCATCTCATCTTCCTGTTTTGTATTGTGATACTAAAAGTGCTATTCAGATTTCTTCAAATCCGGTGTTTCATGAGAGAAGAAAGCATCTTGACATTGATTGTCATTTGGTTCGTGAGAAAATTCAAGCTGGTGTCATGCGTTTGCTTCTCGTTCGTTCTCATGATCAAGCTGCTGATGTGTTCACAAAAGCGCTTACTCCTCGTCCTTTCACCGATTGTTTAGGCAAGCTTGACTTGGTGGACATTTACCAACCTCAAGCTTGTGAGGGGTTATTAACATATGAAATAAAATAAGTTGTGGCAGTTTTCTTTCATGTTAAAGATGAACTACAGACAAAAGTTCTGGAAATGAACTTCTGGAGAGTGACACTTTTATTATGTAGTTTTCTTTTTCTGTTTTAGCAGTTAGAGTTAGTTACGATTTGTAACTATATATAAGACACTTGTAACAAGCTTTAGATATTGAATGAATAACAATTATGTTCCTCTCTTTCTCTTGCACGTTATTCACTCTCTCTCTTTTTCTTCTAATGGAGTTATTCAACTTCTTAGATATATATATATATATATATATATATATATATATATATATATATATATATATAATTTCTTTGCAAACAAATTCTTAAAATTCTTCCTATAAACGCACACAACTGATGTCAAGGTATACATTCCATAAATCCTAAAACAAATACTTTCATCCAATCAATGACTCAATCCTCTCGGTACTTGTTAGGTATATCATCATCTTCATAAAATAATTAATGTCCAATGTCCTCAATTACGCAGCGTAGCATATACCGTCAATCAAAATCAAATCACAATCAATAATTAAAATTTTAAATATTAATTATTTTATTACGGGAAATTCTATTTTATTCTATACCACAAATTCAAAGATATCTATTTCTCAAAATCCACAGCGGAAGAAGAGAGGAAAAATCCAAAGGCATTTGCAACTTGGAGATATTGTAGATGATGAGAACAAGCCAAGTGGTGTATAGGTTCTAACTAACTCATGAAGAAAATAATTGGGGCATATCATGTCTTAATTTGTTCACGTTCTGCAAATGCTTGTTTGTTTGTTTCTCAACTAGAGCATCGATCAATGGCATTAACTAAAAATGTGATATCTTTCTTCATCATTTACAAGCATATCAAACTCATGTACCCTACGTTATTTAATTACGATTTTAACATTTGTATTAAAAAAAATACAAATTCTCAAATCTTTTTCGATGAAGTGATTGGTTGGTGTTAGTTATGGAAGTATCTAAATATTAGAGTGTTCAAAATCAAACTAACTCAATAAAAAATTGTAAATAAAATTATATCGAAACTGCAAAAAATTGTATTTAATTCGGATTAGTTTATGTCATCTTTTAAAAAAATTGCATAGTTCAGTTCAATTTACGGTTTGTATTTTGCAATCTGAATCAAACTGCACTATGTTACAACCTAAATTTTAGGTAATTTGCATCTAACTCAAACCTAAATCTATTATATATTAGTTTTATGATTACAAATAATTTTCTCATCCTAACACTTATGGTTTCAATTTGAGTCTTCTTAAATCTCTTCTAGCATTATCACGCCATCTTCACCATTTACATTAGTCTCTTCTTCTCTAATCTCCATTCTCTTATATTCCTTCCTTTTCACCTTCTCATTTTAATGCAAATGTTCTCTTTCAATTTTGTTTTATTGCACATCTTTATCTTTAAACTCTAATCTCTTATGTTCTTTCTTTTTAATCTTCACTAAGCTCTCATCTCTTCTCTCATTGTTTGTTTCATTATAATATTTTTGATATTGTTTTATGTTATTATTTTATGTCTATTAATTCACTTTTCTCTAATATAATTTTTACATATTAAATGAGAAGTTGTTGTCCAAATATGACGAGCTTTGATGTTCTTTGGTAGTGTATGAATAACCAAATACAAAGTTATGTTGTCATCTATATGTATGTGTATGACTCGACAAAATATTTATAAAAAACCGAACCAACTGAATCGAATTAAACTGCATTGATTGGATTTGTTTTTTTTCTAAAAGCCAATCAAACAAAACTAAACCGCACGCCTTTTTCTCTCGCGGTTTGGATGATTTTTTGCGTCAAAGTCCCCCAAACCGCACTGCAAACATCCTAGTAAATATCATTATTATCCTATCTTATGCTATTATTGTTGATTATCAGTCCGCTTATTTGGTTAGTTTCATACATATAATTACTGCCCCATGTGCCTATATGAAGAGATTTTATTAGCATATAATTTATCCAATACTTTAGTGACATGTGTATAAATAACTTAGTCAACCTTAGACTATCTATAATAAGAGTGTTAAATTTTTTTCAATAGTTGAATGTTTGCAATGGAGTGTTGAATATGGTGTTGAAAGTGACGTGAATTAATTGGTGTTGAAAACAATCAACATGTTGAATGAGGAAAGAGTGAGGTCACATAAAATACTTTACAAAATCTTATTGGTTGTTGTGAATGTTTAAATTTTTATCTCGTATTAATTATTTGGATTTAATTATTTTATAGTAAATAAATTTTTTATTTATATTTATTTTCACCAAAAAATCATCATTTTTTTTGTCGATAAATAGAGACTTGGTTCATTTGATTTGGACACAAAAAATATCGACTTTATTAAATAAAACTATTAGGTATTAGGGTGTTGAATTTTATTAAACAAAATTATTGTAGTGAGTAAAAGTTGAATGTGTGTTGAATTATTAGGTATATGATGTGGAGTATAAAAAGTGAAAAAGGAGGGTGTTGAATACGTAAACTATTGTACATAGTCTTACATTAAGTTATCATTAGTTTATTATTAAATTACTGAATGTAAATACTTGTAGATATTGTTGGAAAATTTCCTTGTAGCGGAAAAAAATTCTGAGACTAAGCCATTGATTGACTCAACTTGTAAAAATATCAATGAAGTCGCTACTACGCTTTTATTTCATCCAAAGGACTAGGAAAAAGAGCGAATAAAATCGTAAAAGAAATAGAGATCAAGGTACGGGGGTTAATTATGCAAAGGGAAGGTATTAGGAACCCTAAGCATCTACGGTACTCCGCAGGAACCTCTTTGAAAATCTGTGTATAGGGCTATAAAAGTATGTACAAAAAATAGATGGTGGAGGTGAGAAAAGAAGTATTTTTTTACAATTTTTAATTTGATAGAACTTTCAATGAGATCCAGACCTACATATTAACAATGTGCAATATTGAAATCAAAACTCATCTAGTTCGGGTAAAAAGGACCGAAATTAGTGTGTTGGTTAATTTTAAGAAGAATAGACATCATCGTCATATCTGAGTGGTAAACATACCTACTACCCACAATTTTGAGAAAGGAGCATTTCATCAACTCAAAGTGGAGGGTAGAGCTCGGATTTTCATCAACAAGCATCACTCAACACTAAGTGGAAAATGTCTCACTTCACTATATATCATGGAAGTATAGTAGTTCACATCACTACAAAAAATTGAAAAAGAGTCTAACCTTTTAAGAAAATGGTTTTAAAGAAGAAAGGCCACAAAAGACTCAAAATATTTGAATCATGTTAATTGACTTTTAGTCTTAAAAAAGATGTCAAAGTATTATTAAATTGGTTAATGGTTTATTAAGAAAAGAATTTTGAAAAATGCATGGACCTAAGTTCAAGTTTATTGTGAAAGCGGTTTGAGTTTGAAAATAAGAAGCTTTTGAAAAAGGGAGAAGATTTTGAAACTTAAAGAATATGGGAGGAGATGAAGAGGCTAACCTATGTACAAAAAGTAAAAGGTGAGGGTAACAGAAAGATCTAACCGGGTAGGAAACTAGTACTTAACATAAAAAAGCCAATACAATATTCCATCCTTTGGATTCACACACCAATAAGTAACCGGACAAAAAATACCAAGCCTTAGATGAATCTATGCCTCAGATGAAATCATGTCTTCAAAAAACAGATAGAGTAAGAACTATATTTAGAGGAAATACACTCGCATATGAGTACAAACATAACAACCCACATACAGAAAAAATAACCCAAACACAGACAGGATAACAACAAGATCACATAATATCCGAGCTTAGGTCAAAGGTCCTAATCCTACATCCAAGAACCAATCTACGAGCATAGGGAAAGTAACCAAGTCCAAGTTATCAATTTTTAAGGTTTTTAGTCTTTTATCAATGAAACAAGAGTAGAGTAAAAAGGTCCAAGTGGACAAAGAGAAAATAGCGAAAACATAAATATGATAATGAATGCTCAAATTAAAATAAAGCGGTAAGGAAAGCGTAAAAAATAAAGAGCGCAAATTTAAATGTTAATTGTTAGTAATTAGTGATTAGTTGTTAGTTTGTTTCATATGAATGAGCCATAATGATTTTGACGTTGATCCTAAGTCAAAGGTTATGAGGGCTCATCAGAAGTTTGACAGAGTTAAAACAACTACACGATAAACCGACAAGTTTATTGGCTACATCTCAAAATCTAATCATCCTCGGGCTTACAAGTTCAAGTCTTGGGCCACGAAGAATCAACCATATAAATAAAGAAAGAAAAAATAAGATCGTATGGTTCGTGATGAATTAAGCCTTGAGCCTAGGTCAAAGGTTATGAGCACTTCAGAAGATTGATAGAATCAAAACAACTACGCGATGAATCAACAATTTTATTGACCATATCCTAACACTTAATCGACAATTTTATTGACCATATCCCAACACTTTAAAAAAAAGAAACAAATAATATGAAGAGGTAGGGAACAAGTCACAAGATCCATAATGCGTCAGATGAATTCATTCGGTCTAACTTCGTCAAAATCAATCAACTATCTTGGTGGATTTGGTCATGAGACCTATCAACACCCAAGTTCCATTGATGTTGAGAAATTTTATGACTCCATATAAATCCAAAGTCAGAAACAAATATTCAATAATAAAAATAATAAAAATACTAATAAAAATGGTTTGAAAATGGATTATTTAATTGGATTTTATCGATGAAATACATAATGGTATCCATACATCAAAATAAAATTCCAAATAAATTGTTCAATGTCAAACAAAGGTCAACAGATGTTGACAAAAATTTTCAAATTTTTTTAAAATTAGAAACTATTTTTTAAAATAAAAGAAAATGGTAAAATTAACAAAAGAAAATTAACAAAAATAGTAAAAATGGTAAAATAAACAAAAACTTGACAAAAATAGTAAAATGAGAAATAAAAATAAAATGAGGTCACATATATTTGTCAAATGAATATTGCATCATTCCCTAATTTTTTCAGAATTTAAAAATGTTCAAAAGTATTTTTAAACATTTAAATAACTCAAATAAAATGGAAAAATCACAAAAAATATTAAATATAAAATAAAATTATGAAAAAATAAAAATTAGAAAGAGAATATTTGAAAATATTTTTATTATTTGTTTCATGATTTTTTAGTCAAATATGAATTTTCTATGAATTTTTGAAGTTTAAAACAATTAAATATAGAAATCAGAAAATAAAAAAAAAAGTAAAAAAAAAACCCATCAGATCACAGTCAAAACGTGTTAGTAAGATGATCCAAAGGACCAGGCGCGCTGTGCTTGAGATGGACCTCCTTGGTTTTCACACCGGATCAGGATTTAAAATTATAATAAAACAAAATAATGTGGACCATCAGATAATGTCAAAACGTGTTAGTAAGCTAAGCCAACGGATCAGACGCGTTGTCGATTTGGAAAAAATCAGAAGAAAATTTAAACAGGGATTTAAAAATTCGTGATCAAAACTCACTCCTAGTTAAAAAAAATGATGCTATGAGTATTAGAGTGGTGAGAGCTACATTGTAGTAACAATGTTGAGGCAAATTGATGGAGGAATCTACCTGCTAGAACTCAAATATGAAGCTCTGAAACTGAACTTATGGAGCTCGATTCAGGTCACAATTCAGGGAAGTTCAATGAAGAAGAATGAAAAGAGAAATTGGATTGAAAAGTGGAACCCAATGGAATAGGCCCCTCTATTTATAGGGAAGTGAACGGTGATGAAAGTGAGGAGAAATTGTGATGAAATCGTGCAAACCAAGCTAACTGAGATCATGCCATACGTGTGACTCTAAAAGCATCAAAACAACCTCATTCCAAGTGCAACTTTCTCAAAACGCATATGGGAAATTAGTTAATCATGTTTAACAACTAAAATTTGAGTAATTCCCCTTGTAATCCAAGTTTACTCGTGGTAAATTTTCTGACACGAAGCAAATAATGAATTCCATGGAGCCTACTTTAAACATGCACAACTCACTACTCAGGGACCTTTATGGTTCAATCTTGGGCTCTTTAGAAAGCTGGGATTACAAACTTTGTAATGTGCTTGCAAAGCCGTCATTTGGTGTCTTGAATCAAAAGTTATGGTCATTTGAAATCAACAAAAACAAACTAACTTTTCATACGTAGAAAAATTTCTAACTTTGGCCAAAAAATGGCTTATAATCTTTTAAGTCCAAACATGGCCTTCCACTCAAAATTTGCTCTTCATCAAAAAGTATGGCATGAAATATACCTCATAAATGGCATTATAGAAAAAGAACCACTAAAAAACTCCAAAAATTGAGAAAGTTATGGCCTTGTGAAGTTGATGGAAATTCATGAAATGACCTATAATCTTTTAATCTCTTCAAGAATCCTCCAAACAACTTCAAGTCTTGAAACACAAATGGAGATAAAGCTCACATCCTCAAAATTATTGTGCAAAACGAATGACCTCAAGGTGATAAACCATGATCAAGTTATGATCCCTTCAAGTTAATGATAAAAAATGGAGAAATTCACCAAAGACTTATAATCTTTTGACTTCCCAAGTGATTTTTCAAGCATTTTCTATTCTTGCCACTTGAACTAAGTTCTATTAGATTAGGTTCATTGTGAAAAAATTATTAGATCTAAGAGATAAAAGATAAACAAGTTATGATCTTTTTAAGTTACACAAGAAAGATGAAGGACCAATCTAGAGAGCTTGCAATCTTTGACCCTCAATGATTTTTTTAATCAATTAAAATCCTTGAACCAATGAAGATAATTTTTAGAGATCCTTTTAAGAGAATCATAGCCTTAAAATCATTCACAGATCTCAAGCCACTACCAAGATATGGTTCTCAGAAGTCCAAAACCCTAGTTTCAAGAGCATTGGCCATGTCATGTAGAATTCTTCAACTTTGATGATCTTTCTTACACATGAAGCATATTCACATGAGAAGAGATTGTTGTGTATGATAATGGGAAACCATTGCAAGAATAACCACTTCAAAATATTGAGAATTGATGAAACTATGCGCTTGTGATCCACAATTCAAGAACCTTGGCCAAATTGTGTCAACCACTTGAATCAACTTTGCATTTTGAATTTTCCTTGCAAGATAAAATATGATGAGCTACATTATAGCTTTTTCAATTATGATAACTTGAGACACACCACATGATAAATCTTAATAACTCCTTGAGAGTTGGTGGAGAAGGCATGGAAATAAACACATGAACCTATGAACTTCTTGAAGAGAAGCTTTTATATCATCAACCTAAAACACAAGATTTAAAGAACAAATGATGTACATATCTTGTGGTTAGGCATATAAAAATCATCATGTACAAAATATATACAAACAACGTACTTGGTGATCTCTTGAGAGAAAACTTAAGAATAGGACAACCGTGAGAACCAAAACTTTGTTTATGATCTTTATGCATTGTGATAGTATGATATGATAGAGGATCTTATGGGCGAAAATTGGGGGTACAACAACTGCTCTTATTTAAGTGTCTTCTATCCGGAGATATGAGGGTTACGAACCCCGTTTCGACGTGATCAAATATACTTATATATAAAACAAACCATATTTTTGGCCCTAATATGCCATGCAATGTTTAATGATCATGCAATGCGACAAAACAAATTTCACAAGGGTAACGAAAACTCAACTCTATTGGGGGTGACCCAAAGAGGAAACAAAACAAAACAAATTGGTAAGTGGGAAGGAAAATTGGAGATGATATCAATGACCCGTAGATGAGTGGAAAACTATCTCCTCATAGAGGAGTTAGAAAAATTAATCATGCCGACTTTCTAAAGATAGAAGACTACTAATCTGAGACAAACATCGAAATACTTTCCACCACAAAAGCAGCATGGAAAACGACATCAATAATGAATCAAATATCCCAAAAGCTCTTGCATTTAAATGAGAACGGGTCTAAACTTCTTTTATAACCAAGATAATTCCTTTGTAAAGGATAACAAACCGATCATTCAACAATGACCTAAAAACTCACCCATTGGAGCACACAACAACAAGTCATAAACATGTCGAGTCGAACGACCAATCGACAACAAAATATTTCCCGTCGGAGTACCGAAAAGAATCATTCCAAAATGAGCTACCTTTGATAACATTGAGTTACCACTTACAGGAGCATTCAACAACAAGTCATCAACACTTGTCAGAGACATACAACCAATCAACAACGAGGTATTCCCCATCGAAGTACCAAAAAGAATCATTCCAAAATGAGCTACCTTCTATAACATAGAGATTATCACTCACTGGAGCATTTAACAACAAGTCATCAACCTGTCGGAGACATCCGACCAATCAACAACGAAATATTCCCCGTCGAAGTACCGAAAATAATCATTCCAAAACGAGCTACCTTTGACAACATAGAGATTACCACTCACTGGAGCACTCAATAACAAGTCATCAACCCGTCAGAGATGTCCAGCCAATCAACAACGAGATATTTCCCGTCGGAGTACCGAAAAGAATCATTCAAAAACGAGCTACCTATGACAACATAGAGATTACCACTCACTGGAACATTCAACAACAAGTCATTAACCTGTAGGAGACATCCGACCAATTAACAACGAGATATTCCCACTTGGAGTACCAAAAATAATCATTCCACAATCAGGCTTATTGGAGAATACTAGTTTCTTGAATAAAGCAACTGTCGCCTACTGTTAGAAAGAAGATTGTGGCAATATTACTGAAAAATGAACTTAAACTTATTGGGAAGTTCAGATAGATTCTTGCTGAAGAGATAAAGTCTTCTCGTGCATAATGAATGCACTCTCCATCTAGAACTCACCGTCTAGAGAGATAAAAAAAATCATTGCTAAAATTCAAACTATGACCTCACTAGGGAAAAAGATTTTGAATAGGTGAAGAGCTAGGTAAGAGGGCTTAAATAGTGTTCTTCCATGGGGGATAACTCAATGGGGGAAATAAAAGGATAAATACTTTTTGCTTAAGGATGACATTCTACTAGAGAGAGTATACATACTGTCACATCCCAAATTTTAATAGTTATTTATTAATTAGTTATTACTTATTATATCATATAGTAATTACGCAAATTGTGTGAATTGGTGAATATTGGATTATTTGAATATATATGATATTTAGACAATTGGAATTTTTGAGTAAGAATAGTAATTTCCTAGTAATGAGCCTAATTTTAAGAATTGGTGTGGATAAGTGAGTTAAGTCCATTAATAGAATAGAGTAGTAAAAAGGGAGTTTAGTTATTGTTGTCATAACACAAAAGAAGAGAATAGAAAGAAGAGAAGAATAGAAGAAAAGAGGAGAAAAAGGAAAAGAGAAGGAGAATCCTAGAAGTTGAATCTTCAAGAGGTCAGGAGGAAGAATCCTTATTAACATGCTAGGTTGTTTAATTTTAATTTCTAAGAACCTTTGAATGTTATGGATTGAAGAGAAATTATATTTTTCTACTTAGGAGTGGTGACCCATGATTAGAAACATGTTAGGATACTCTTTAATGATGTTAATTGACTGATTATGATGAGTTTTGTATGAGAATTATGTGGGTAGAGGAATGCTATTTGTAGCAGTTTTTTTGCAATTCATAGAGCCCACTTAGCACGGTCAGGAGCCCGCTTAGCGCGAAATGTTGTGGAATTTGGGGGTTCAGTGCATGTATATCGGGCTTGGCACGGTATATGGGGCTTAGCGCAGTCTGGAACATGAAATTTTATTTCTTTGATTCTTTGACATGAAATCTTATATGCTTATATTTTATGAAGTATTTTCATGTATTTTATTAATCGATTCGATTGGAATTGAATGAGTTTGGGATTTGAATTATAATGAACACATAATACTTGATTTTAGTTTAAGTATGTTGTGTTTGGAATGATTGTGAAGGATAATAATTGTTGGCTTACGTGCTAAATGTTGTTTGTGAATACGTGATCATAAATGCTAAACGATTGTATTAAAATGTGTAAGTCTAAGAGTGCCTAAGAGGGGGGGGGTGAATTAGGTGTATAAAAATTTATTCGGTTTTATGAGAATACTTGTAGTAATTTTTATGGTTAAGTGTTTGAAGGTTTTTGACTATATCTTATCTTTTCTTGATTATGGTGATGAAAAAGATAAATGCGGAAAAGTAAAGAACACGGCGATATATCCTGGTTCCCCTCACAATCCGAGAGTACTCCAGTCCCCTTTCCAACACGAAAGAGATTTCACTATAGTTTAGAATGATTTTACAACCTATGCTTACTATCTAACCTATAGGGTGACCAAATATTCTTAACACCTTTAAGGTCAAACAAACACTAATATGTGAATGAAGAACAATCCTCTTCAAATCACAACACTTACTTCCAACAATCCTGGATAGTAAGGGAATACTTTCCTTTTGTAATACAATAGTTTATTTGAAAGAGATGGAGAGAAATATCAATCTTTGATTGATCTTCTTCTTCAAGAAAGAAACAATTCTCAAGCAATGATTATAAATGTTCACAAATGAATGTATGAAACTTGTAATGATTTCTTAATGAAAATGTATATGGCAAGTTTCACAAAATTATGATTTGTAAGAACACTTGAAAGTTTGTAAGATAATGAAAATTTGAATGATGAAAATTGTTAAATGAAGAAGGTTGTTTGAATTTGAAAAATCTGCACTATTTATAATGTCACAAATACCTCTTCATTCATGTCATTTGATATGAAAAGATGCAATGCAATTATGAAAGAATATCATTTGAATTTTGTTCAAAAAACAAAAGACAAACTGTACTGGTTCGCTGGGAACCGGTTCTGACCCAGGCAGAACCCGATTCCTAGTGAACGTTATAACTCAGAATTTCAAAAATAACATGCAGGAACCGGTTCCCCTATAGGTACAACCCGGTTCCTGGTACAAATTCCAGGGAAGTGTTTTTTGCACAAGTTTGGAACCCGGTTCCCTGTTAGGTCAGAACCGGTTCCTAAAAGCTTATTTTCAAAAATTCTTTTTGAAAAGGATTTCAAACATAGTTTTTCTTATTGTTAAAAATGTGGGATATGTATATGATTATGAATGCATATTTGTGAACATCTATATTCAAGTTTAAGAATTATTTATACCTTTTGACATTGTTGTTTCTTCAATAATTCTTCTTCTAATCTTCAATACTTGTAAAAGGATTTTATATGATTATTGATAAACTTTTTGCACATCCTTTGAATGTTGATATCCATGTTGTCTTCATCAAAACCAAGGCTTTAAACAGGACTTGAGAAGCTTGCAATTACATTCTCCCCATTTTTGATGATGACAACCAAGTCTTGAAAACAATTCTTGAAATGTTTATGTTGTTTTGTGTAGCAAAAATGTTAAGCAAGTGCAAGGCTCCCCCTAAATTGTAGGCTCCCCCCAAGTCCATGATTCTTTGAATTTTGGAGTGAATTTATGATAGTTATTTTGGCCTGCAATTTATTTGAAACAAAACAACACATATGCATATTCTTCTCCCCCTTTGTTAACATCAAAAAGGATGGGGAAAAAGAGTGAAACAAATTTTAAAATCACAAAGTCTATCTTTGACAAATTTTCTCTTAGGCAAACCAATGACAAGATCATGCTTGATTAGTTTATTCAAGTGTTTCATATGAATATGAGCAATCCTTTTGTGCCAAAGCCATGAATCATCATTGTTTTCCATGAGACATTTTACCTTCAAAGATGGATCATCAAGGGAAATCATAAATATATTATTAATTCTTTTACCTTTGAGTTTTACCTCATTGGTGACTTCATCAATAATCAAGCATTCATCTTTTCTAAATTTGATCTTGAAGCCTTTGTCACAAAGTTGGCTAATGCTAAGAAGATTGTGCTTTAGTCCTTCAACATAAAGAACATCTTCAATGGATGTGAAAGGTGGTGCAACAACTTTGCCTTTTCCAAGAATTCTCCCTTTGTTGTTATCTCCATAAGTGACATAACTCTTGGCCTTTAGAACAAGATTTGAAAAATGGTTTATGTCACCCATCAAATAGTTAGAGTCACCACTTATCAAGAAGCCAAAAGTTTGAAGTGGTCTCCAAGCAAACCTACACAACAATTAAGTTTGATTTGGTACCCAATGTGCTTTGGGTCCATCATAGTTAGTTCCTTTCTTTATCCACACATAATGCCCAGTTGGAACACTAAAGTTTCTTACGTAGCAAGCATTAGGTGTATGGCCTTTAATACCACAATAAAAACAAGTAGGTTCAAAATTACTTATATATCTAGGAAGATAAGATTTACTCTTGACAACTCTTTTCTTTTTAGGATAATGATGAACTACGTTAGGCTTATTCTCTTTCTCTTGGATTGGTTGGTTATTAGCCTTAACAAAGATAGTTTTGTTGGGACTTGGTTGAGAAAATTTTGAAAAACCAAGTCCACTTTTATCTTTAGGATATCTTTGTGTGCTAAGAACATTTTCCAATCTAACTTGTCCTTTTTCATACCTTTCTAGGACTCTTTTTAATTGAACAATTTGAAAGAAAGTGATTCACAATTATTGCATACAAAATTGCTTTTGATCACTAATCATCTTTTCTTTTCATCTTTATGTTCTTTTTCAATAGTTTTAGCTTTTTCTTCTAAAGATGAAATTAATTTCTTTTGAGATGAAATAGTCTTATATAGAATTTTGCATTCATTTAATAGTTCATCTATAGCACCTTGTGCACCATTATCATAAAGAGAGTTATCATAACTAACCTCGCCTTCTTCATCATCGGAATTATGTGTTGCTATAAATGCAAGATTTGCATGTTCTTTATCTGATGATGAACTTATTTCATTATCATCCCATGCTACATATGCTTTCTCTAGCCTTTTGTCCTTCTTTCCTTTGAAATGTTTATTCTTCCTTTCAAGTGTAGGGCATTCACTTTTGACATGACCTTTTTCTCCACATTCAAAACATTTAATTTTCCTTGATGGTGCTTCCATTTTAATGATATCCTTTTTCTTTTCTTTTCTTAGGAATTTTTCAAACTTCTTGATAAAAGCATCATCTTCACTACTAGTGGATTCATCCTCTTGATTGCTATCATGATATTTGATCCTTGCCTTTAAAGCAATGTCTTTTGAATCTTTTATTTGGATTTCATGCTTTTCAAGTCTTGCAAGTTCCGTCTCATATTCTTGAAGTTTTCCGAACAAAGTTGCGGAAGTCATCGTGGATAGATTCTTCTTCTCGGATATTGCCGTCACTTTTGGTTGCCATTCCCTATTTAAAGATCTAAGCACTTTAAGATTTAATTCATCATTAGTTAAAGTCTTACCAAGTGCTTTCAAATGATTTGTCAAATGCACGAATCTTTTCTGCAAGTCGAGGATTGATTCCCGGGGCTGCATTCGGAATAATTCATATTCTTGACTCAAGGTATTCAATCTTGATCTTTTAACTTCAGCGGTTCCTTCATGATTTTCTACCAATGTATCCCATATTTCCTTTACCGTTGTGCATGCCGATACTCGAAAAAATTCATTCATACTAAGAGCACTTTGGAGAATATTGATTGCCTTTTTGTCAAAGAGAACTTTTTTCTTGTCATCTTCATTCCATGATGCTTTAGGCTTTGATGATCCAACACCATCGACAACACATACCGGAGCAAAAGGACCATTTTCAACAGCATCCCATATTTCTTCTCCTTGCGCTTCAAGATGAGCCTTCATGCGAATTTTCCAAAAGTCAAAGTATTCACCACAAAACAATGGAGGCTTGTTATTGCTACCACCATCTTTGAAAACTGGATTTTGATTTGCGGAAGCCATTCTGGATCTTTAGGAACAAGTTACCTATAACTTGCTTTGATGCCAATTGTAAGTCTAAGAGTGCCTAAGAGGGGGGGGGGGTGAATTAGGTGTATAAAAATTTATTCGGTTTTATGAGAATACTTGTAGTAATTTTTATGGTTAAGTGTTTGAAGGTTTTTGACTATATCTTATCTTTTCTTGATTATGGTGATGAAAAAGATAAATGCGGAAAAGTAAAGAACACGGCGATATATCCTGGTTCCCCTCACAATCCGAGAGTACTCCAGTCCCCTTTCCAACACGAAAGAGATTTCACTATAGTTTAGAATGATTTTACAACCTATGCTTACTATCTAACCTATAGGGTGACCAAATATTCTTAACACCTTTAAGGTCAAACAAACACTAATATGTGAATGAAGAACAATCCTCTTCAAATCACAACACTTACTTCCAACAATCCTGGATAGTAAGGGAATACTTTCCTTTTGTAATACAATAGTTTATTTGAAAGAGATGGAGAGCAATATCAATCTTTGATTGATCTTCTTCTTCAAGAAAGAAACAATTCCCAAGCAATGATTATAAATGTTCACAAATGAATGTATGAAACTTGTAATGATTTCTTAATGAAAATGTATATGGCAAGTTTCACAAAATTATGATTTGTAAGAACACTTAAAAGTTTGTAAGATAATGAAAATTTGAATGATGAAAATTGTTAAATGAAGAAGGTTGTTTGAATTTGAAAAATCTGCACTATTTATAATGTCACAAATACCTCTTCATTCATGTCATTTGATATGAAAAGATGCAATGCAATTATGAAAGAATATCATTTGAATTTTGTTCAAAAAACAAAAGACAAATCAGATCATTGGGAACCGGTTCCACCAGTGTAACCCGATTCCTAGTGAACGTTATAACTCAGAATTTCAAAAATAACACGCAGGAACCGGTTCCCCTATAGGTACAACCCGGTTCCTGGTACAAATTCCAGGGAAGTGTTTTTTGCACAAGTTTGGAACCCGATTCCCTGTTAGGTCAGAACCGGTTCCTAAAAGCTTATTTTCAAAAATTCTTTTTGAAAAGGATTTCAAACATAGTTTTTCTTATTGTTAAAAATGTGGGATATGTATATGATTATGAATGCATATTTGTGAACATCTATATTCAAGTTTAAGAATTATTTATACCTTTTGACATTGTTGTTTCTTCAATAATTCTTCTTCTAATCTTCAAGACTTGTAAAAGGATTTTATATGATTATTGATAAACGTTTTGCACATCCTTTGAATGTTGATATCCATGTTGTCTTCATCAAAACCAAGGCTTTAAACAGGACTTGAGAAGCTTGCAATTACAAAATGATGATGTTGTTTGTTGTGTAAAGGTGAATAATTCAAGTTGTTGAATTATTGTGATATGCTTGATAATTAGGATTGGTGAAAAATCTTAATTTGCATATGTAGTTGATGAATTGCACACGCATACATGGTGAGGTTGTACTCCGGGAGTTGGCTTTGTCCTTAAATGGAAACATAGGACTTGAAACTATGAGTTCACATATGGTGGCTTTGGTCTTGTCTGGATCTGGAGCGTGGCTCTAATTCTAAGATAATTGAATTGGGAGTGAGATGAACTTGATGTTCATGGATGGTACCACATGCATGAGTCACATCCATTTTGCATTGGAGTCATGCATTATTGATAATTGTGTATGTGCATGAATCACTGATTCAGGTTTATTTGTTTTAGTATCTGCTTTCATTTTCTCGTAGCAATTTCCACATTGGGGATTGCTGCGAACCTTTGCTGATTCTAACCTTACATTTGAATCGTGTTTTTTTATTTCTTCATCGCATTTAATTTTTGGAGCAACAAAGGGTAGATCTCACCGACCTGTGGGAGACACCTAAAGTTAGCCAAATATTCCGCAATTTTAGTTTCAGGTTTAATTTAATTATTTATTTATTTTATGCCAAAATTTTCTGAAATGCGTGGTTTATTTGAATTGTCCGATATTGTTTATTTCTATTGTTCTATAATTGAATTATATAACATGTTAGGATAAATTTAGTTATCGGTATGTAAGGCCATATAGCCGACGGGGTTTAGCAACGCCAATCGATTCATCCCGTCTTAAAAGAATAATTTTTTGGTTTCAATTACTAGCTCTTAATACCAACTGTTTTGTTAGGAGAGTAAAATGAGAGTTTGAGATAATAACTGGACAATAGCAATTGTGCATCAACTTAAAATACAACGAGAGCGCTTTTAAGTTGATTAGGTTTTATTTATTTCCAAAAACTATTTTTAAACTCTAATTGAAATAGCGAGAGCACTCACTTAGGTTTGATTATAGGATTTGAATCAACAAACACGAGAGTGTGAGAAGAGGGTTTTCAAACAAATATTTCCTACTGAAACTGTTTTGGTAACTCGAGTTTAAGTCGATGAGTTGCTAAATCCTCGAAGTCTGACGATTACATACCGATATTCCTCATCTGAATCTAAACTAGATTATAATCAGTTAGGTTCCCTAAACCCAATTATTTACATTATTAGCCTTAGATTTACGTAGTAACCTTAGATAACGATAGGTCGACAGTTAGTCCCTTGGGATTCAATAATCTTTAAGGCTACACGTGATAGGACTATATGCTTGTGGTCTAGATTCTTTAAGACACATAAATTCGCGATCATCAACATACCCCCATCCTAATCTTAAGAGTACAGAAGTTTGGGTGTATAACTTGTCCATAAGAAATCACCAAGCACCTTGAAAACCAGAAAAATCCAAACAAGAAGGTATACATAAGAAATATAGAACATATATACAAACAAACGAAGATAGGGTCAACCCACTTAGAGAGGGACCAACAAGAGGTCAACTTTCCCGCAGTGAAGTCGCCACTTTTATGTAGCGGCAAAAACTTTGAGTATAAGCTATTGATTGACTCAACTCCTAAAAAGAACAATGAACTAAGAAAAAGAACAAATAAAATCCTTTAAAAAATGAGATCTAGGTACGGGGGTTAGTTATGTAAAGGGAAGGTGTTAGGCACCCAAAGCATGTACGGTACTCCGCATAAACCTCTTTGAAAATTTGTATATGTGCTAAAAAAAGATGTTGTAAAAATTATATGGTGGGGATGGGAAAAGAAGTATTTTTTTTTACAATTTTTGATCTGATAGAACTTCCAATGAGTTCTAGGCCTACATACCAACAATGTGCAATGTTGAAATCAAAACCCATGTAGTTCAGGTAAAAAAGATTAAAATTTTGTGTGTTGGTTGATTTTGTAAAGAATAAACATCATCGTCATTTTCGAGTGGCAAACATGCCTACTATCCACAATTATGAGAAAGAAGCATTTTGTTAACTCAAAGCGGAGAATTTAAGCTCAGATTTTCATCAACAAGCATCCTCAACACCAAGTTAAAACGTCTCTCTTTACTACATACTGTAAAAGTATAATGTTCTCCGTCACTACAAAAATTGACAAGAGTCTTATCTTCCAAGAAAATGGTTTTTTGGGGGAAAAGCCATAAAGGGCTCAAAAAATTTGAGTGAGTTTATTTGTTTTTTAGTCTTATAAAAAATGGTCAAAGTATTGTTAAGTGGATTAAGAGTTTTATTAAGAAAAGGAAGTTTGAAAATACATGGACCTAATTCCAAGTTATTTATGAAAGCGGTTCGAGTTAAGAAAACAAGAATCCTTTGAAAAAGAGGGAAAAATTTGAAAATTAAAGAATATGGGAAAAGATGAAGAGGTTAACCTATGTACAAAAGGTAAAATGTAAGGGTAAAGAAAGGTCTAACCGGGTAAGAAACTTAGTACTTGACATCAAAAAGTCAATACAATATTTATTCCTTTAGATTACCATACAAGCAACTAATCGGACAAAATACCAAGTCTAAGATAAACCAATGCCTCATATGAAATTCATGTCTTAAAAAAAACGGGCAGCATAACAATTGTATTTAGAGGAAATCCACTCGTAAACAAGTACAAACAGAATAACCTACATATAGGAAAAATAACCCAAGCACAAATAGAATAACAACACGATCACAAAGTCTCCGAGCTAAGATTGAGGTCCTAATCCTAAGTCTAGAGGTCAATTGTAACACCCCAATATTACCCAAAGTTTAATATGCAAAAATCAGAGTAATTTTAAAATTTCATAAATTAAATACTGAGGCGTCACACCATCAAAAACAACACACTTAAAACGGTTTGCTTTAAAGTGTAAATCTCAGATACATAGCATCGACGAAAAACATATGGTGATTCATAAAAATCAAAACATCTTCTTTATTAAACTTCCTTAACCAATCATATTTTCATAAAGTATGATTCTTCTTTACAAAAGGAAAGCAACAAAAGAACAACAAAAATGACAACATAAATATTCCCCCCGAGTGCTACGTATCAGAGCGACACCGACACGACTAACAACAACTATAAACTCCGTCTTCATAACCTGCATGTTACCAATATATAGGTAACGGCGAAACAAGTAAAGGGTGAGATACTCCAAAACATATAATTAAAGGCATGATAATATATATATATATATATATATATATATATATATATATATATATATATATATATATATAGTTTTGGAATTATAAAGGGTATAGATTAATAAGTGTATAATCTACACTTTATCACCATAACCTCATCGGCATAAAACGTCACAACAACACATAAACGTTCATCACCACGAAATTATCACAACAATCATCAACAACGACATCAAACAACAATATCAAACAATGTTAATCACATAAGCAACATAAATAATATCATCTCCAATTGGCTAAATCCCATCATCGCTTTTGGCATAAAAGCCCATCGTCACAAACATCATCACATCAATCAACAAAAACCCAACGCCAAACAACTCAAACATAAACATAACCGACTCCATGAGACACGACTATGTTATGCATGTGGTACCCATCGCTTTGTCCATAATTAGGGACACTAGGCATAAAGCCCATCATCGCTCGGCATAAAAGCCATCATGGCTTGGCATAAAAGCCATCATCGCCTGGCATAAAAGCCCTCTTCGCTTATGCAATGTATGTGACTCGACAATAAAACGACACAACATAAAACATCATCATCGCTCATCAAAATTGGCATAAAGCCCACATCGCCATAATTTATCCACATCAAGAATAAATATATAATCGCATCATATTTGCATTATGCAAAACATCACTAATAATTCATCACAGTTAAAATTATGCATTCACAAATCGGAAGCATTTATTAACAACATCAATATAATCATCATGTACTAAGACATATATCATCGCATTGCATATTAACAAATACTCATTAATAAATACACAGTCGCAAAAGCTAGGTTTATTCACACCACATCATTATCAATTAATTCGTCCAATTCCAAAAAGGAAAAAATATTCAAAACATCAATAATCATCGCGAAAGCCATTCCTAGTAACCAGCATTAGTCGTAATCACCAACATCGAAATCAGATTGTCCATATGTGCCTTAAATCCACTAAAACGCAATCCGATTCAATTAAACCGTAAATTGGCCTATTTCGGGACATCTCGAAAAACTCCTAATTTCTAAAAACTAACCTCACCACTATGTTCTACACGTCGAACTTAGCTAGCATGTCAATTTTCGTTGAATTCGGGGCAACTTGCTCCGTCGTCGAATTTACCGAAATCGGAAAATCGGAACATAATCGGGTTCTAAATTTAATCGGCTAACTTGTGTCCTAATTATATTTTATTAATACTAACTAGTAGTATGTGGAATTGGACAAAGTAAAGAAATAGAAGCATATTATGAAACTATGCTGGTAAGTGGAATTATGCAGAAAACACAGAAAACAGTTTACAGAAAAACAGAAAAATGGAGAAACGAATTCTCCTCATCCCAACAAGCTGAGACAGACGCCCCAAGCCCCCAAAGAGTAGGAGACGGTCGCCCTTAGAGGTGGGACGGTCGCCCCTCTTATGAGGTGGGCGCCTCCCTCTCTTTGTTTTCTCCATCCTCTTCGTTCCAAATTTCCCTGCAATTTTACTGTTTCACAGTTTCCATATTTTTTCTGTTTTCTAGTTTTATTGCTAAGTTTTCTTTTTTCCATTTCCATTTCTATTTCCATCTTATAAATCATATACAACCATACTAATAACATCATACCTATAATCTCTACACCTAAATCAACTTCTCTAAACATATTCAACAATCACTCAACCAAACTCTATAAAACAACTATCACTTTTCCCCCAATTCAAACTAAATCTACCAAACCCTAACTATATGTAATGGAAATCAAACCCCTTACCTCAAGTGCTTGGATGATTCTTGATGATCCTATGACCCAACCTCAAGCTCTTGCTCATGATCTTCCTCTTCTTCTCCTCTTGTTCTTCTTCTCCCAAACCCCTTCTTTTCCTCTCAAGTTTCTATTTTGGTTTTGTGTTCACAATGGAAGGAAAAGGAAAAGAAAAATGGTTTTTATAACTTGTTTTCTTACTAGCTCCCTCTCTTGCTCTTGTTTGGCTTTGATATTTTGAATGGAAGGAAAGTGAGGAGAAATGGTTCTTATAATGGTATTTTCCCCTACTAGTAAGCCAAGGGTGAAAAACCCAATTCTAACAAAATGCTCCCCACACCCCTATCTAATTATATCATTACATCAATCAATTAAAATAATTTCGGGGAATTAAATATCGGATCCGAATAATATTTTACCGGACCGAACGGAACGTCGCCTAATATATTAATAGATATATTAATTAACACAATTATTCTCGTCGCAAAATAAACATCGATCGGAAATTCGAAAATATTAATATAATATATTATTAATAAAAATGGGCGTTACATCAAACTCTGAGCATATGGAAAAGTGACCAAGTCCGAGAACAAACAAATAAAAGTTTTTTAGTGTTTAAGTTGGATTATTAAGTGTTTTCAAAAAGGAAAAATAAAGCTCAAGTGAGCAAATTCAAAATGACAAGAAAATAAAATGCTCAAATGAGCAAATGAAAAATGACATGAAATGTAAATGCTAAAATAAATGCGTAAAGATAAAGAGCATAAAAATAAAGACGTAAAGTAAAAGCGTAAAATGAAGTTAGTTGTTAGTAATTAGTTGTTAGTAGGATGATCATCTCGAAGCTTGCACATGATGGCTTGCTAGAAGCTTGATAGAATCAAAGCGACCGCACGACAAGTTTCAATTGCTCATTGTCAAGTATATCATCTATTTTGGAACAATCAAAGATCTCAATACTTGATCAAAGATGGTTGAGAATTTCAATTGGACAAAGTTAGTGAAAACTTATCAGAAGCTTGATTAAAAAGTCATAGTGACTACACGACAAGTATCTCATGTGTTAAACCAAAATCCAAACTCAATCAATCTTTTGGGGCTTTTGCAAGACATAAAGTTTATGCCACCAATTGATCCTTTTTCTGATTCGGGACAAAATGTAGAGTTATGTTAAGTAATCGTCAAGTAACTTATATAGAGTTCACCCTACAACGAGGCCGGTCAAGCATGATTTATGTGTTTAAAAAATAAACAAGAGGAGTTATATATAGATCATCCTCTAATGTTTGTCAACACACGTAAAATAAAAGAATGAGATAAGATGAAGAGGGAGGGGAATAAACTCACAAAATCAACAATGCGTCAGATGAATTCATCCGGTCTAACTTCGTCAAAATCTATCAACCATCTTGGTGGATTTGGTCTTGAGACCTATCAACACCCAAGTTACATTGATGTTTAGGAAATTTATGACTCCAAATAAATCCAAAATCAGAAACAAAAAATTTAATAATAAAATAATAATTAAATATTGTTTGAAAATGGATTATTTAATTACGTTTTATTGATGAAATATATAATGGTGTCCATGCATAAAAATAAAATTCCAAGAAAATTATCCAAGTTCAAAAAAAGGTCACCAAAAGTTGACAAAAATTTTAGAATTTTTAAAAGTCAGGAACTATTAGAAAAATATAAAAGAAAATGGTATAAAAACCCAAAATTTAGTAAAAAATAGTAAAGTTAGAAATACAAATAAAATAAGGTCACTAATATTTGTCAAATAACTATTGGATCCTTCCATAATTTTTTCACAATTTTTAAATTTCAAAAAGTATTTTAAAACATTTAAATAACTCAAATAAAAGAGAAAAATCATAAAAAAATATCAAATATGAAAATAAAATTATGAAAAATAAAAATTAGAAAGAGAATATTTGAAAATATTTTTGTGAATTTTTTAATAATTTTTTAGCCAGAAATGATTTTTCCATGATTTTTTGAAGTTTAAAATAATTAAAATATAAAATCAGAAAATAAAATAAAAGCCAAAAGAATATGGACCATTAGATCACAGTCAAAACACGTTAGTAAGCTGAACCAAAGGAACAGACGCGATGTGCTTGATATGTACCTCCTTGGTTTTCACCCTAGATTAGGATTTTTTTAAAAAATAAAACGAGAAAATATTTGGCGCGTTGGATCGATGCTGAATCACTTAAGTAATCATATCCAAGGGCTCAGAAAACGCGCGTATGTTAAGGCAAGCACACCAGACCAAATTTTTTAAAAAATAAATGGCTTCACGTCATTGGTTGAAGACGAACATGTCATCGTCTTCAACCTCCAGCCTTTCCGAAATCGGAGTTTCACAAACTATAAAATAAATTCCTCTGATCGGTACCATTAGATTTGTCTCTTCAAGACAATTCTAATGGTACCCTCGCGAAAAACGTATTTCACTTGTACAAAGATTAATTTGAGAAAAGAAAATAAATAGCGAGCACTTATTTTCAGAAATTCAAGTTCAATCCTCAATGAAAATGCAAACCAGGAGAAGCATGAGCTTCAGAGAAGAAGAGGCTACACCCTAGCAATTTATTTGGAGAAAAATGATTGAGGATTCTATCTAAACGAAGTATGTTTTTAGAGCTCTGAAACTGGACTTGGATAACACGATTCAGGGCACCTCAAGGCACAATTCCTGTTCTGTTAGCTTCAGTGAAGTTCAAGGAAGAAGAATGAATGAATCAATTTCGAACTGGGAGTGCTTTAAGAGAGAAATCAAAGTCTGAGAAATATAAGGTGTAGAGGAAGTTTGGCAGGGTTTTTTTTGGCTCTCAAAGCTTGAGTAAATGAGTGAGGGATGATCCTCTATTTATAAGCAAGTGAATAGAATGTGAATGGAGGGTGAATGATGCAATTTGGAGCGAAATCGTGCACACCTGCATCATGAGCAAAGTGTGACTTGCAAGTTATCAAAACTTAACCAATTCACAAGTTTCAACCCCCTAATCAAGCTTTTCAACTTTGTTAATCATGTTTAAGTCAAAAACGCGCATCAATTTGGTCATTAGAAGTCACATTATGAAAAACAAAATATGACTTCGAGGAAAATTTCAGTTACAAACTTTGCAATGTGCTTTGAAAGATGTCACTTGGCATCCTAGATCAAAAGTTATGTTCACTTGAAATCATCAAAAACCTTCTGATTTTTCACACTTAGAAAAATTTCTAAGATTGGCACAAAAATGACTAGTATTGTTTTGCTTCCAAAAATGCTTTTCCATTCAAAACTTGTTCTTTACCAACAAAGATGATATGAAGTAGACCTCTTGAATGACATTTTGCAAAAATAACCACCCAAAAACTCCAAAAGTTGAGAAAGTTACGGTCTTGCGAAGTTGATAAAAAATCATGAAATGACCTATAATCTTTTGGCATGTCCAAGAAATTTCCAAACATCTTCAAGCTTCGAAACACAAATGGAGATACATTTTACATCTTCAATATTATTGTGCAAAACGAATGACAACAAGGTGATAAATGATGATCAAGATATGATCTCTTGAAGTTGATTGACCATAAATTGAGAAATTCATCAAGGACTTATAATATTTTGACTTCCTAAGCAACTTTCCAAGCATTTTATATTTTTACCAATTGAACTAAGTTGTATTAGAAATCCTTAGGTTCATTGTAGAGAAAGAGTGAGCTCAAGGGGATAAGGAATGACCAAGTTGTGATCCTTTAAAGTCATACAAGAGAGATGAAGATTCAATTAACATACTTGAACCAAAAAATATACATGTTAGAGGTCCTTTTTACGAGTCCAATGGCTTTGGAATCATCAAGAAACTTCACGCAACCACCAAGATATGGTCCTCAGAAGCCCAAAACCCTAATTCCAAGATAAAATTCCACGGCATGATGAATTCTTCAACTTTGATTATCTACCTCACATATGGAGCACACACTCAAGATGATAGAATATAGTAGATGACAAGAGGAGTCCTTAATGAGAACAAACACTTCATGACATTGAGATTTGGGAAGAGAATGCATGGAAATAAACACATGAACCTATAGACTTCTTGAAGAAGAAACCTTTGCATTTTCTCCTACCAAACAACATCCAAAAAGAAAATAATTTACATATCATCATGATTAGTCAAGTATCAATAATCATATGCAAATAGTTACAAACAAAGTGCTTGGTGATATTCTCAAGGGAAAACCCAAAGATAGGAGAGAGAGAGACCTAATTTGTGATCTTTGTGCAATGCAATAGTATGAGATGATAAAGAATCTTAGGGGGAAAATTAGGGTACAACAAGTTTGAGTATTCATCATGGAGCTAATAAGATATATCAAGAAGGATATTGTAAAATTTATGTATTCATGTTTGATCTGTCAGAAGTCTAAGATTGAACATCAGAAACCATCTCGATTGTTACATTCGTTATCCATTCCTGAGTGGAAATGGGATAACATTTCGATGGATTTTGTTTTAGGTTTTCCGAGGACTCCGAGTAGTCATGATACTCTTTGGGTTATTGTGGATAGATTGATGAAGTCTGATCACTTTATTTCGATTTTGATGGATTGTCATATGGAAAAGTTTGCGAAGTTGTATATTGAGAAAGTTGTGAGTTTGTATGGTGTTTTCTGATAGAGATCCGAGGTTTACTTTGCATTTTTGGGAGGGTTTGCAAGATGTGTTAGGTATGAAGTTGTGTTTGAGTTTAGCGTATCATCCGCAAACTGATGGTCAATCTGAAAGGACGATTCAATCACTTGGGGATCTTCTGAGAGCTTATGTTTTGGAACAAGGAGGTTCTTGGGATATCTATTTGCCTTTGATTGAGTTTACTTATAACAACAATTTTCATTCGAGTATTGGAATGGAACCGTTTGAGGCTTTGTATGAACGATGGTGTAGGACACCTTTGTGTTGGTATGAATTGGGTGAGAGTGTTGTGGTTGGACCTAAGATAGTTCAACAGACTACGAATAAGATTAAGATGATTCGGGAAAAGATGAAGATTGCCCAGAGTCGTCAAAAGATTTGTCATGATAAGAGAAGAAAGGATCTTAAGTTTGAGAAATGAGATCATGTGTTTTTTAGAGTTACTCCGGTAACTGGTGTTGTTAAGGCTTTGAAGTCACATAAGTTGACTCCGCATTTTATTGGTCCTTATCAAATTGATGAGAAAATGGTGTTGTGGCTTATCAGATACATCTACCACCTGTACTTACTAATCTCCATGATGTGTAACATGTATCACAGTTGAGGAAATATATGGCGGACATGTCTCATGTTGTTCCTGTAGATGATGTGCAAGTAAGAGACAATTTGACGGTTGAGACAACACCTATGCAGATAGAGGATAAGAGAGTAAAGAAACTCCGAGGTAAAGAAATCTCTTTGGTGAAAGTGGTTTGGGTTGGTCCCGCTGATGGGAATGTGACTTGGGAGCTTGAGAGCCAGATCAAGGATTTGTATCCTGATCGCTTTCTTTCTTCGGTATAGTACGTTGAATGATCGCACTACAACTAGCATCGACCATGATAGTCTCTTGATCCGTATACCTCTTCTTCTTTGTCAAAATGTCTTTCATAAATTTGGCATACTTTGGCATTTGCTCCATTGCCTCGATGAATGGAATGTTGATTTGTAATTGCTTGAAAATGTCCATAAACCGAGCATAATGCCGAACATCATCCTTCTTAGATGGAGCATGAGGATATGGTAAGTTTTGTACCGGTAGAGTGAAAACCTTATCCTTTCCCCTCCTCAACTTATTCTTCTTTTCATCAACATTTTCTTTTTCAACTACACCTTTATCAACAACATCATTTTCAACTACAACATTATTTTCAACTTCAACATCTCCCACTACAACATTCTCATCATTTTTTTCAACTTAAACTTCCTCCACTACTATTTCTTCATCAATGTCTTCATCATTCACCACTTGGTCTTTTCCCTTCACTTCTTTCTTTTTCTCATCAACAAACTCTACCACTCCTAGTTGTAATTGCTTTACAATGCTCCCTTGGATTTGCTTGAGTAGTTGAAGAAATAGAGGTTGAGGCACTTTGATCGGAAATTTGTTTTTCTAATTTCCCTATTTGAGTTTCTAAATTCTTTATCGATGCTTCCGTGCTCTTTTGGTTGGCCATTGAAGCTTGCATGAATTGAGCAAGTGTATCTTGAATGTTTGAACTTCTAGCTTGATTTTGAGGTTGAGCTTGAGTTTGAGCTCCACTTTGGTAAGGATTTTGTCTTGCTTGATTATTGTTGTCTTGTCTCCATCCACCTTGATAACCTTGGTTACCTCTTTGTTGGTAACCTTAGCCTTGATTTTGATTTTGATAAGGAGGTCTTTGTTGGTATCCTTGCCCTTGATTGGCCATGTAATTTGCTTCTTCATTTTCCGGAGGACAAAACCCGGTCTTGTGATCACCCTTGCAGAATTCACAACTAGCAATTTGTTGAGTTTGCTTGCTAGATGATCCTTGCATCTCCATGATTTTTTGTGGAAGCCTTTCCATTTGCTTAGTCAATTATTCAACTTGATTTGCAAATAATTTGTTTTGGGCCACAAGTGCTTCATGACTAGAACCGATTTCAAGAGCTCCCGTTTTCACTTGCACATTCCCTTGATCATTTTGAACTTGGTGGTCATTTCTTCCCATCTTCTCAATGATTTGAATGGCCTCATAATGTGTCTTCGCCATTAAAGAACCTCCCGCCGTAGCATCCAACAACAATTTATGTTGAGGTTGGAGATCATTGCGGAAAATGTGAATTTGAGTGAGTTCATCAAAACCATGACTAGGGCATTTTCTAAGCATAGATTTGTATCTCTCCCAAGCCCTATTCAAAGGCTCATTAACACCTTGCGAAAACACCGAAATCGCGGTTTTTGCTTCCATGAATCTTGATTGAGGAAAAAATCTTTCAAGGAATTTCTCTTCTAGCATATTCCAATTCGTCATTGTTTCTTGTGGTTGGTCTAGATACCAATCCTTTTCTTTCCCTACCAAAGAGTGAGGAAAAAGCCTTTGAAAATATTGCTCCTCTTCGGCTTCCGGAGCTCTGGCCGCACCCGCAATTTCGTAGAACTTTGTGAGGTAGGTGTATGGATCTTGAAGCAACTCGATTTTCAAAAATCATTTAAATTTTTGAAAACGGTGAAATCGCCACCTAATTTTATTTGTTCTAAAAGAAGAACGGGAAAATATAGATAAAACCCACGAGAATCGGATAAGACAGTTTACGAAATTAAGAGATATAGGTTCGAGAGTTGGTTATGCAAGGGGAAGGTATTAGCACCCCTTACATCCATCGTACTCGATGGTACCCATTTAGTTCAAAGTGTGTTTGTGTGTTAGTGTGAAAATTTTACGATCTTCTAAGTTTTGAAGAAAAAAGAAAGATAGGGAGAAGAAATGTTTTTATTATTTTTGAGTTTGGCACGGTTTCAGAACCGTGTGCCTACGTATTCCCTCGTGCAATGGGAAAGTCAAAACTCCGTAGTTCTTCTAGAAAATGATTGTTTGTTGATTGATTTTGAATGAAAAGACAAGTCGTCATTTTTAAAGGAGAAGACTCGTCTAACGTCCACAAGGTGTGATAAAGAATAAAGGACTACGCACCAACGTGAGGGAGGGTTTGAGAACACCTCTAGTACTCAAGTGGAGAAGTCGAAAACCTTGGGAATAGAGGAAGAAGCATCTCAATTATAAATGAATCATGTCTAATCTTGAAAAGGTTTAAAGGTAAAGGGTGCTTGGACGCACAAAAGATATTGAATGTGTTGGAATTGATTTTAAATTGTGGATGACAAGTACCAAAACGTTGGGCTATCCTCTAACGATTCTATACTCGATATTGGTGATTGAGGTCAACCGATCATCTCTCATCCAAAATATTTATTATGAAAAGAGTGAGGTGAAACAAAGTTCACTTTTATTAAGTGTATGGAATAAAGTATTTAAGTCATTGGGTTACCCTCTAATGGCCCAAATACTTTACATTTTAATTAAATCGTCGGGCTATCCTCTAACGATTTACTTAAATACCATAGCACCATGTTTTTTTTTAGAACGTGGATTGAAGTTTCTTAATTTATTAGGCTATTATCTAATCAATTAGAAACTTCGATTCGTTTTAATCGTTAGGCTAATATCTAACTATTAAAACAAATCTTATCCAAATGTTCTTTTTTGTAGAAATTCATTTTTGAAAATCACTCGACGTTGGATCGAGGTTTGAGAAGAAGACTCGACGTTGGATCGAGTTTTTATTGAAAGTGTTTTAAATGCTTGGTGAATGGAGAAAGAATAGGATCGAGACAATTGTAAATAACAAATAAAATCGATAAAGCCCATACAAGGTGGCTAACACAAACGATAAAGCGATTTACATTGTGTAGGTGCATGCACGAAATAAATTTAATCGACTAATCAAACAAAATTTAATCGAGTAATTAGTTTATAAAATTAATTAGACGGACTAATCAATTTTGAATAACCTAATTAGATAATTAAATAATGTTTAACTAATCAATTAAAGTCTCATTGTAAGCCCAAGAGCAAGCGTGGTGTGTGCACAAATGTGTGGCCGTTGCGACGCTTCTAAGCTTTGTCGACTCAAGGTAATGAAAAATGGCTCGCACGAGTATTAGTTTAAAATGTTTTTGGTTTGTGAGAGTGATGAATAATTAAATAAATAAAGCGATAAAATAATTACTAAACTACTACATCATGTGGGGAATGGGGGTAAAAATTTACAAATGGGGATGTGTGAAATAATTGCAAGTTCAAACAAATGTACAAATGAGAATAGAAACAATTCAATAATTAACAAAAATAAATCTAAGAGATAAATAGCTAAAAGAAAATATTTTTTTTGAGATTTTAAAGATATTTTGAATAGATAAAACAACTTGTGATTTTCCTAATCTTCTTAAAAAAAAACTTATGGGAAGCATTATTATTTATTTTTTTTGACAAATAAAAGAAATACCATTAAAGAAACTATAAAAAAAATAATATTTTAAAATGAAAAGAAAGAACTATTTTTTATAAAAAAAGAAACTAAAAAAATGGAGATAAAAGTGGACAAAATCGTCCCACCCCCTTAAATCCCTCTAAACCATTTTTATTAATTGAAATCTCTAAAACAAATTAGTAACAAAGTTACCTATTAAATCTCTCTCCTTTATTTTTAAAATTAAAAAAAAAAACGTGAACAGACTATAATTTCTTTTTTTTCTTTATTTATTTTGATGTAACCAATAAAATAAAATAATAATAATAATAACTAAAACTATTAAAGAGTAAATGAAAGAATTAAATAGTGAGAAAGAATACCCTTAAAATCAGTCCACCCCATTTATTAAAGAATTTTTTTCCTTTTTTATTTAAACAAAATTAATTAATTAAAAAAAAACCGACAAAATATTTGACTTATTCTAACCTTAAATTTCTAATAAAAAACAAATGGTATTTATTTTAAAAATAGTAAAAAAAAAACTTGAAATACTCTCTCTCTCATCGACTCATGCGTTTTCTCTAGTCAACAAAACTCTCACGCTTATCAGCTTTCTCACTCGCTTCGGTTTCTACGCTCATCTCGCCGCTCCAAAATCTTTATCATCGACTCAAGCATGATTATTCAACAACAAAAAGCAAAATGACACCCTCTCCAAAACCCTAAGCCCCAATCAACGATTACTAACTACAACAGATATGAAAAACAAACAAGTCAGATCAAAATACCAGATGCCATGGTTTACAGGTGAGTTTTCCTAATTTGCTTTGTGAATCTGCTTCTTCTCCGTTTCTGGAATCGGGTTTCTCGATCTGTACGGTTTGTGGTTATTGTTCTTGAGGGTGAGTTGTGATATAAGGTTTGGTTCGTGATTTGTAGCTGCGATTCTGGATCTGTGATGGTGATGAGTGTGTATCGTGATAGGTTTGTTCAACGGAAGTAATAGATGGTGATGATGGTTGGAGAGAGTTTTGGATGTGAGAAGGATATGGTTTAAAGTTTGGTTGTTTTTTGGCTGAGGGATTTTTTAGAGATTTTTGTATCTTATAAAGCAAGAGGTGGAGGGCAATAGAGGAATTAGTGAGGATTTTGGATAAGGATCAAGGACTAGTTGTGAGCTGTGAATTTGTTAGAATTTGAGTAGTGGAGCAGGCTAGTGGGATACTGTTTTGTTCTGTATTTTGCAGGGAATTGTACAAGTTTGTTGTATAAATTTGTGGGATGGTGGAAGGTTTTTGTACTGATTTTGTTTGAATTTTCTGTGTAAACTTGGCAGGTATAGTATAGGAGGTGGAGGCAAGGGTAGTGGGAAGAGAATTTGTACTGTTTTTTTTCTGTTTTATCTTGCAGGTGGTACAAGAAATTGGTGGAGGCAATGAGGTAGTGGAAGGATGAGTGAAATAACAATTTTTGTATTTTTTTATATTTTTTTTATACAATATATGTAATATAATACTATTATTATATTTTTTGTATTATGTGAGGTATGTAAATGTGTACTGATGTATAAAAGGCTTGGTTAATTGTAACAACGGGAGACTAATTTTGGATTTGACTAAAGAATAACAAAAAAGAATTAATGCAATTTTGAAATAAAAATATGAATTTAATTAGCAATTAAACTTATTAATTAAAAGAAAATAAATTCGATTAATAATAAGAGTAATTATTATTAAAAAGACAAATTTCACTTAATCAATCAAATAATAAAAACTACTTGTGGAATAGCTACAAATATGCAAAAATTGAATTAACTACCACATATTGCTCTAATAATTATTCTAGAAGATTAATATAAATTGATTGAGAGAGAGAAAATAAAATAAATAAATAACAACTAAATCATGTTAATACAATTTTAATTCTTAGTCACACTTAATCATCATTTTTTTAAAAAGAAATGTATAATTATCCACAATAACAAAATAAAATGCAATCAAATATAAATATAAAAAAAAATGTGAATTAACTTGTCATTGACTAAAAAAATGTGAAAATGTAAATATCAAAATATGCCAAAAATACAAATGACTGAAAATTTTATTAAAGATCAAAATGAGGTATGCATGATATCAAACAACTAACCTGGAAACGAAATGCTCTACGCATGATGCGTATGCAATGAGTGAATGACTTTTTTTTAATTTAATATAAATACAATGTAAGTAGAAAAATAGCAGGGTAAAATTTGGGGTGCAACAGATATTCATGATCATGACCATGAAAAGGATTTGCATAAAGTAGTTGGAGAAATCCCGTCTTCATCTCCATAAACCTCACATTGGCTATGTGAGCAAATTGAGCGGTGTGACGAGGGCTATTTGCACAAGGCCCTCTCGGTGATGGTGGTGATTGATCCGCCATGATGACTTCTCCCAACACTGGTGGTGTAGAAGAAGTAGATGATTCTCCTCTTGCTTGTCTTTGTCTAGCTAGCCTTTTCCTTCGTTTAGCACTGCTATTAAGTCTTCTTGTCGTCCCTTCAATTTTTGGATCGAATAGGAGTTGATTGACCGGAACACTTCCTCGCATAAACTATACTCTGAAAAATTCTAACCACATAAAAAGAAACAAAGAGAGATTAGTAGATAAGTTATCTTAAAACACACAAACTATTGCAATACTTGCAATATCAAACGCCAATCCCTGGCAATGGCGCCATTTTGTTGTACGTATATTTCATAAACAAGTAATTTTAATTATCGTTTCCACAGGGATTGATGTGATATTACCGTCGTTCAATGGTTAAAGCGTATCTTAAGATTTGGTAACACAAGGGTTTTGTTTCCTAACTACAAGTATCATAAATATCAATCAAACAAATTTAGTTTCCTTTTCAAAAGAGAGATATTTGGATTAAAGAGAGTTTTGAGTGGTTTTCGATTGATAAAAGCATGTCAAGATTAGTTTCATTAACCTAGTTTCATATAAATTCAATTAATCAAGCGGATGAACTAGTTGATGATCGATATAATTACGTATCCTCTCAATATTGTTGATTTCCAACCAAGATTGTGAGTTTTATCATGTAAATCTTTAGATGATTTCTCACTCTAACTATTGACATGATAATCTCTAAGTTCAATACAAGTAAACATTAGCTCACAAATCTATCTCTAGCATTTGCTCATTAGTGGAAGAATATCTTAGGTCAACTTTAACACATATTTTCCAATCCTGATTCAAAGCATAAAAAGATAGTAAAACAAAGATATTCAACATATATATATATATCATCAACCAAGTTCATACACATTAAGATCAAAAGAAAGACATAAAAGCTAGATTAACTACCTCTAATCTTGACACAAAAAGGAGGTTTAGCTATCCATTTTCATGGTATCTTGATGATCAAGAAATCTCCAAAGCTTTATGAACATCAACCTTGAATGATCAAAGATTGAGGTGATAAAGCTTTGATTTTTGTAACAATGGAGTAAAATGGGTTTTTTTTGGTGTTTTTCTCTCAAACTTGCCTTGGAAGATTGTTAGAATGGAAGAGAATGATACAAAATATCTTAAAAGTAGCTTAAAAGCATGGGTTATACGCCCAGATTCGCTGGGCGACATAAAGCTTCACCGGGCGAACACCACAATAAGTGAACACGTGCCAAGTTAGGTGAGCTAAGCAAGCTGGTAACAGGTCCCTCGCCGGGCGAAAATGCTCCCTCGCCGGGCGAAGCTTGGCAGAACGTGAGCCCAAAATACACAACAAATTCGCCGGGCGACGCTTGGCAAAAAGGAAATCTTGCTTTCTTGCTTGACAACTCCCAATCCAACTAAATGCTGCAAATTTTTATCAAATTAAAACTGAAAAAGTAACAAACCAATTAAAACATTCAAAATAGTTATATTTACACTAAATGACTTAAAAAATAGAAATTAAGTTAGATAAAATAAACGAAAGAAGTTAAAAGTGTCAATAATTAATACGATATTTATCCAAAAATTGACACTTAACAACGATTTGAGTGCTCATATCGATTATATACTCTTAGGGATCGTACTTGCCATTGAATGCTATTGAGGATAATGGTTTGAATTATCAGAGACTGGAGTATCCCAAATTTTAATCAATAAAAAGTACACAATTGTAACTTTACTAACGAGGACCAGTAAAATCTCAATCATATTACTCCCTTCATCCCACAATAAATGACTAATTTGGAATAAAATTATGTCCCAAAATGAATGACACGTTTCAAATTCCAATACTTTTTTTTAATTCTACCATCTAATTAATTAAATTTTCATCATTTCTAATACATAATTAGGGATATTATACAAAAAAATATTATTATATCTCTTATTTTTCTTCACTTTTCTTAATATATATGAAATGGTGTGTTGAATCACTCATTATGAGACGAAAAGAGTATTAATAAATTGTGTATACGAATTTTTCTAATTTTGTGCTACATACCAACTTATTCCCTTGTCGTGTGCTCGTTGTTGTTCTATCAAATCCCCTTACACCAAATTGACTAAAAGATATATATATCTAATCAGACACTATCAATTACTACCAACAGTTAAGTTTAGCGAATAAATTGTCTAATCAAATCTAAAACTATGTTGGAATTAATTTGACTCATTGCAAGCTCTACCCCGCAGCCACTTATAACTAAAACAAATAACTAATTTCATTAAGAACTAAACATTCACTCACTTGTATTGAAATAAACATCCAATTGCTACATTTTGCAATCCTATGCACACCGAGTTTAAGGTAATACCAATTTGGTGCTATACATCTTGATACTGCCACGTGAATTACATTAATAATGCTGTAATTTTTGAAGTTAAAAAGATTTTAATTGACAAGTTTATTTATCAAAGCCAAAGCATTGCTAGTCAATTGAGCCACTTGCACAATCTTCCTTCTCACCATTGTCTGAGTATTGTCCTTTGCATTAATCTCTTGAAATCCGTCGGTACAAGTGCTCTCATCCGTCAGAGCAGCACTAACCCAAGTTTGTACATCACTTATTGTTAGCTCAAAATTTGAATTCCTAAGATGACTCATCTCACCTATAGATCTTCGGAGTTCATCGACTGAGTCACTCAACACTTCGACACAATCCTTCATAGCTGCAACCTCTCCTGGCTTCAAACCGTGGCTTCTAGAGATCGTTGACATGAAAGCTGAGGTTGATTTCGCCGATGCAAGTGTCACGTTTAGAGCCGTGCTTGTTAAAAGCATGCGATTTGTTTGAATGGAATCAGCATGCTTCACTAGGGATGCATAGCATAGTCTTGGATAAGTTGTGGAACTGCAAGAGTTTCTAATGAATAAGGTATTGGTTTCTGTTGCATGGATAGAGTGTATGGTGAAACTAATTAAAGCAAAAAATATGAGATGGAACTTTGAAGAAAGTGATTCCATTTTTTTCTTGCTATATTATTCTGTATCTCAATTGGAAGATGGGTGGATGAGAGAAAATGGGAAGGAAGGTAACCTATATATAGGACTAAATATCTCAAATCATGTGGTATTCTTGAAAAAATGTGGCTGGGAAGGTTTTAATATCCAAAACATTTTACTATCAGGAAGAAATTTGAGTAAATAATTATTTTGATCATTTAATTCAAAAGCATTTGAATGAGATGACGGGGTATCTTCCTCTTAATCTATCATGGGCTAATAGTACAGTTAAATATTCCTCTTAATCTATTATGTACTATAAGAGTACTGTTAAATATTTTAATCTCTATAGTTGTGTGTAGAAAATATTCAAGTTTATAAAAAATAAATTATTTATATTATTTAATGTGGGAAATACTTATTTTTTTGCTAATTTTTAAAATTATTATCATCGATGAACTTATTAAATTTAGAAACAATTTTCTGTTCAGTTTTATAAATCAAATTGACTAATGAAAATAAATTTGCTGAATTAATTGATTTCTTCAATTCTTAATAAAACTATATAAGTTGAGTATTTTTATAAAATGACAGTTGAATCAATTTATATTTTTATCACTTTAGAGAAAAATCTCAAAACGTGATGGAACTAAAAAAATCGGTTTTTTATGAGGGCCAAGGTGCCATCCGCGAAGGGTTTGAATTATATACAAACTTAGGCGTTAACTAATTGAGAATAATTGGGACTTGTGGGGTTTCTAGTTCCTCTTTAGAAAAGTGACCTTTAATGTGAGTAGGACCTTATTAAGCTCAAATGAGTGCAATACTCCTTGTCCAATTTAGTATGACTCAATTATTGATATAGTATTTGCCACCACCTTTGAAAATCTTTTTTTTTTTAAAATATTTTTGTAGCCAATTTGTTAAATAAGATATCTTGACTTAGTGTGAGTCATTTTATAACCGACATATTTTGTTCTATATGTTTGAATATTGCTTCAACATATATTTATAGATTTGTTTTTTGGAAAACAAATGAGAAACAATTGTTTATGTTTACAACAAAAATTGAGAATAAAGATTAACATAAAAATAGCAATAATTCTTTGTATTTTTTATTCTCTCAATTGTATATTGAAATATGGACGAAGTCATCGAGAATAATCAATGAAGCCGCTTCAAACATTTTTTATCTCGTATAAAAAAAGGTAAACATAGATTAAATCTGAAATTGAAAAATCACGGTCTTACCATCAAAAAATCAAGTAAGTGAGTCGGTTACGCGAGGGGAATGTGTTAGTACCTCACACGTATGTAGTACTATACATGATTCACTCCTGTTATATATCTAATGGGATTGTAAAGAATAATCTAAGAGAGAATGCATGAAAAAGGAAACACGTAGAAAAGAATGAAGTATTTACAAAGTTTGCTCGGTTGAGCCCCGTGACTAGATGTCTACGTATTCCCTCGTGCAATGGGAAAGTCAGAGCGTCCTAGTTCGGCTCAAAAAATTTGGTGGGTTGCAATCTTTTTTATGAACGATGCTTGGTGAAACACGTCCTTTCTGAAAAAGTTTTAAATAGAAAAAAGAGTCTGGAGGCGGAAAAGGTTTGCATTGGTTGATTGTTTTTACCTTGAAAAAAGGGGTTGAGTTGTTATTAGGTGTTTTATGATTTAAAAGAAAGACAAGAAAATATTTTAGTTTTAATGCAAGTATTCAAAAGAAAGAAGATAACCTAAATGAAAATATCTAGTTCTAACCCTAGTGTCATCATACAATGGTGTCCTTATGTTAAGGATGAAAATGGAATATCTACCCATGTTAGCATTCATGAATAACTATCCTAATGTTTAACTCGAAGGCTACCCTAAGGGAAAAATAAACAAGTGTTTTGGCAAAAGCACGCAAATATGCAATGCGCAATCATAAGAGGGATAAGGGAAAAAGTCCATAGACAAGGGGAGTAAATCACCTGATTCAACCAAGCTCCCTCTGGGTGGGATATGGGAAACTACACCATGGCATTAAAAGACCAGGAAAGTAGAGTAAATGAGCATAATCACAGAGTGTCAGCGTGAGTCGGTGGGAACTCCTGACATAGTGTGGAGGTCGGAATGTGAACCCTTATCCACTTGACAACTCAATACATGAGCAAGCCTAACTCCGAAGCATCGTGGTGCGTTACGAGCTAAGGATGACACAGACGAAAGTGCGGGGCTCGATTGTGAACCCTTTTCGCTTGCCTTCTTTTGAGGACTTTAATGGGGAATTGGGAAATTGCCTTCTTTTGAGGTCTTTGGGAACAAATATAAACACACAGCAAAATACCTATTACAAAGGTAGGATTTTAAACAGACCATACACAATTAGCACACAAAATACAGAATGCCCGCTATAGGACTTTAAAGAGTGACTTTCGAGCCCACACTCTTTTCCTACTTCTCATGATCTCTAGAAAGCAGTAAAGTGCAGAAAATTACCAGAGCAGTGTAATACCAATTGAACATAATAGTTTGTAGCGAGCAAAGCGAAGCAGAACTACTCTAGGAAATCTCGAGCAAGCTTGCACCAACAAATGCAAAAGTCAAAAATGGCTCGATCAATATAATCCATAATGTGATATCATGCAACATGTGCATGTAGCGGACACATCACCACAATAGTCAAAACACCTGCAAAAATGTACATATCCAGACAAATAACATAATACATGTTTCTTGTAACATGAGAAAACACAGAGTCAATGTGTCTAAAGCGCAAACAAAACCACGGGCGAAGTGGTAACCATAGGTGAAGTGCGTGTTGATTTACCATAATTAGGTAAATAACAAAACTATACGAAATGTACCTTGCACAAGTCAACAAAACCATAGGTGAAGTGCGTGTTGATTTACCATAATTAGGTGAAGTGCGTGTTGATTTACCATAATTAGGTAAATGGGAAGGAAGGTAACCTATATATAGGATTTGATTGTAAGGGTTATTTATCACTCAAAGCTTTGAAGCACGAGTGTTGTGTCTCTTGATTAAAGCTTTGAAGCAAAATCAAGTATGTTTATTGAAGAGTGTCTTCACAATTCAATTAATCAATAGGTTGATATCACTGTTGTGATTGCTGGGGAGTGAGTAGAAACTCAGGTCTAAGTAGGACTTAGATTGAAGTTGTATTGGGTAGGTCTTAAGTGAAGGAGATAAACTGGTTGGTTTATTCCTGAATTAATACTGCTTATAGTGAATTTCCTCCCTGGCTTGGTAGCCCCCAGATGTAGGTGTAGTTACACACTGAACTGGGTAAAGAATTGTTTGTGTTCTTTACTGTTTTTACATTACTGTGTGAATTGTTAAACAGAGTGTCAGATACGGTGTCATAGCATTTTCTGTGACATCACGTATCTGCTGCCAGGAATTTCAATTGGCATCAGAGCAGGCACCCTGCCTGTTTTTTCTGGGTGAGATCTAGGGATAATAGTTTTTGGAGTTATGGACAAGGATGGAGGATTTGGAAGTAGACCACCCATATTAGATGGATCTAACTATGATTACTGGAAACCTCGTATGGTTGCCTTTTTGAAGTCACTGGACAATAAAGCTTGGAGAGCTGCTGACAGAGGATGGAAACATCCTACCAAGCTTGAGAAAGATGAGACTACTAGTCTGAAACTTGAGGAAGTATGGAGCAAAGAAGAAGAAGAGCTAGCACTGGGCAACTCTAAAGCATTGAATGCCTTATTCAATGGAATTGATAGAAATATTATCAGACTAGTACATCAGTGTGAACTGGCCAAAGATGTTTGGGACACTCTCAAAACCATTCATGAGAGTACATCCAAGGTGAAAATGTCAAGACATCAGATGCTCACTGTCATACCCCAAAATTTTCCCTCCATCTACTCTAGAGATTTCATACATCCATACTCAAGGATTCCTCAAGAGTTGATCAGACAAACTCTCTCCTAGACAATCAACCCAAACTAGGGTTTGGTATCTCTCAAGTCAAGATGGATTCCCAACATCTCCAATGGTCTTCATGCCTCCTCATATGCTTCAAAGATTCTCCATGTCAAGTTTCAAGCCTCACAAGTCAAGTTTCCTCAGACAATTGCTCAGATGTTTGAAAATCAGTTGTATTGGACAAACAGTCAACTGTGGTCAACATACAGTCAAACTTCATGATTTTTGGTCAACATCCTCATTTTGAAGTTACATTCATCATTTGATCAAGGGTTGATCATGATTCATCAAGAAAACTCAAGATTTGCTCAAAAGTCAAACTTTCTAAATTAGGGTTTCTAGGTGAAAAGTCAACTGAACTTTGACTGATCATAACTTCTTCATACTTTATCAGAAATTTTTCCACCACCTCTTGTTTTGAAGAAAATTCAATTCTCTACAACTTCATGTCTCACAAGAATGTCCAAAAAATGCTTCATTTGAGAGGTATAGCTCAAAATATTACAGGTCATTTTCAAAGTCAACAAAAAGTCAACTTTTTGTTTTGAAGATATATTGAGCATGGTAACTCCAATTGAGATGATACCAAATACATTGTTTAGAGGACTCTTAGAGCTTTCCAAAAAGTCCAAGAACACTCAAAAATGTGGAAAATTGAGCAAGATACACCATTCACAAGTTGGGCAATTTTGAAAGAATGCACAAAGAGAGATACTTCAAAAAATCAAATCTTTTGCAAATGGGCCTACTTTTTCTTCATCCAAACTTATTCCTCATGCAATTAGGAATGTCCAAGCCCAATGCCACGATTTTCTATTTTATTTTCCTATTTAATTTGGAATTTATTCATTTAAATACAAATTAATTTGAAAAATAAAGTATAAAATCCAAATTAATTGAAAGATTGATTTTTATTGCTTCCTTGTGATCCAATTAACCCATAAATGCCAGCAATTTCGAAATTTGACAAAAAAGGCAAGATTGGATTGAAATTGGTCAAGTTTTGAAAATTTGATTTTCATGGAAATATCAAATTTGATTATCATTGATTATTGATCAAATCTTTCCAAAAACAATGCCAAATCCATCCAGCATATATACTTGATGCATACCAATCACAAGAGGACGAAAAAATTGCTCAGAAACCCTATTCCCAAACTCAAAAAAATCGTGACCTGCAAGCTATTGGAGATCATACTTCCAGCCGTTTTCAATCGATTTTGAGGTGTCTAACACATTCCTTGATACCTCTTGAGTCGATCCAGACCTTTACTTTGCCAAAAACCATCCAGAAACAAGAAATCACGAATCGGTTTGTTCTTGTTTTTTTCGAAATCGTGTTTCAATCATCATGCATTATTAACCTGGTTTGTGTTTGTTTTTGTGATTAGTGATGAGTTTACAAGCTTTCTGGGCGCTTTGATTGAGTTTCCATGGCCAGAAACACGACATGCCATGATTAGGGTTTCCTATGCCGTTTTAGGGTTTCTCTTATTAGGAAAAATTGGACTATAAGACCCATACCATTGCATTCGGAATGACCTGAGGAATCGATCCATGGTCTTAGAATTTATTTATATTATGTTTGCTTGATTTTTTGAATTAGCCAGGGACATAGCGTCGAATAACAGCCGACGCTAGCTTCAAATATTCAAATCGGGGACGATGAAGCTTCGCGCGCAGTTGAGGAAGCCAGGAGACGACATCTGTCTTTGTTTCATTCGATCCGGATTTCAAACAGCGATGCACACATGGCGTAGTGGTAAAGGCGCTCACTGTTTCCAGATGCCCTCAAGGGTCATGGGTTCGAATCCGGCCAGGGCATGTTTTGCTTCTTTTTTTCACAAACTTCATTATTTTCATATTTTCCTATTTCTAATATTTTTGCATACTATTTTAATTAATTTCCACATTTTATTTCAGCATTAAAAAATTATCAAAAATATTTATTCTTTTTGCATTACTTTCAGAAAATCTTTATTTAATTTAATAAATTTAAAAATACGTTTTTGCATGCATATTTATTTTTATTTTTAATTTAGCATTTAAATCATTATAAATTAGTTTTAAATTACTAAAATGCATCTAAAAAATCCCAAAAAATTATTGTAGTATATTTATCTTATTTCCAGCATATAATAATTTTCTCATATTAAAACTTGCATTTTTCCTAACATTTTCTCTTATTTCGATTTCATCATATTTTCCGATTTTCTCATTTGTTTCACAGGTTAATCCGATTCAGACGATTCTTCCGTTTTTTTTTTATTTTCCAATAATGTAATTGCATATGGGTTGTAATAGTTTTAATTAGGATTTTTATTTTCCGCATTTCAAATTATGTATCTGCCCCAAAGCCATGTAATAGCGTAGGTTTATCTTTCCGCACCTTTACATTTCCGCTTTTACATTCCGCATTTTTACTTTCCGCACCCTATCAATTGCTAGTAACTAGGCGTGTATGGCAAGACTAATAATGAACATAGCCCACTAATTTTCAAGATAAAATATCTGAATTCAACACACTTCTATCACACACGCACCCCTTAGGGTAATTCTCTCTCGATGCCTTTCGATTTCAAATGGTCATGTCCCTCGAACGTAGAGGTATTCTAGCATCGTTGCCTTCCAAACAAATCATCATAGTCCCTTCGATACAAAGATCATAAGACCCACGATGTCGCTTCCGAATACATGATCTTGACCCTCGATTGTCGCCTACGAAAAATGATGATAGTCCCTTCGAATGTGCTAGGATACTTCCTACAAGTTGCCTTCGATGACCATCCGATGTCCCTTCGAATGTCCCTCTTACATCCAACGAATGGAGCTACCTACTAACTAATGGTACGGCGAGCGCTATTCTAAAGGAATGTAGAAGTACAACAAAACGACCAATTCTGAGTGGGTAAACAAGACTTTTAGTTGCTCGCTCTATCAAATGCTTTTCACACCACACACTTTTTTTTCAAAGTTCAAAACTCTTTTCAAAACGAAACATTTCCGAACACTTTGTATACACTCCTACATGAGTCATTACAAAGTCAAAGCGAAATGCCTTTTCAAAACATTTTGTCAAACACACAGAAAGCAATTTAAAAAAGTGATCTAGAGCAACTAAGAGCCCGTAGATAACTACGGATGGAAAGGGGTGCTAATACCTTCCCTTTTCATAACCATTCTCCCGAACTCAGAATCTAACGAAGGTCTTTTTCTGTTACTTTTACCTTCCCTTAATTGGATAAAAATAAAAGTCGGTGGCGACTCTTGCTATCCGCACATTTGGATACAAAAATCCTACAAAGTCAGTTCACCGTATCACACTCACTGCCAAATTTTAGAATCTGAAGATGAAGGAAGATGAGACTATTCATGAGTTTCACATGAACATCTTGGAGATTGCCAACACCTCAGGAGCATTGGGAGAAAAGATGTCAGAAGAAAAGCTGGTAAGAAAGATACTCAGATTCTTGCCTAAAAGGTTTGCAATGAAAGTGATTTCTATAGAAGAAGCTCAGGATATCTGCACCTTGAAGGTTGATGAACTCATTGGATCACTTCAGACATTTGAGATGGGGATCAGTGAAAATGTTGACAAGAAAAACAAGAGCATAGCCCTTGTATCCAATACTGAAGAGGAATGCAAGGAGGGTGATGAAGAGAAGATATATGAAGCAATAGCTATGCTTGGAAGGCAGTTCAACAAACTTATCAAGAGAATTGACCCAAATTCAAGGTCAAATGTCAAGAACATCTCCTCTGACATTAGCAGATCTTATGACTCCAGCAGAAGAGCAAAACCTGAAGAAAAGGGCAATCAAAGCAGAGGGATTCAATGTCATGGATGTGAAGGATATGGACACATTCGAGCTGAATGTCCTACCTTTCTAAAGAAACAAAAGAAAGGAATGTTTGTCACTTGGTCTGATGGTGACTTAGAAAGTGATTCTGAAGAAGAATCTGCCAAACTAGTTACAACACTATCTGGAGTTTGTAACTCTGATAATGATTCCAGTGATGAGGAAGTGACATTTGAAGAACATGCTGACACTTACAAGAAGTTGTGTATCAGAAGTGTTGATGTCTGTCAGCAAAATGAAAAACAGAAAAAGCTAATTGTGAAGTTGGAGGCTGAGAAGAAGGCAGACACTGCTACTATAAGTCATCTCAACAGTGAAGTTCTAGTGTTGAACTCCAAACTTGATCAGATGACTAAGTCTGTCAAGATGTTGACAACTGGAACTGATAAGTTAGAGGAAATCCTTCAGACTGGACAAAATGCAGGAAATATGTATGGTCTAGGATATGTGGCTGCAAAGAAATCTGCTGGTGACAAGAAGAAGAACAGGCCTGATAAACCAATGTCAAAGCAAGATGTCACAACATAGGGCAGGAAATATGTCTGGTTCAGGATATGTGGCTGCAAAGAACTTTGCTGATAACAAGAAGAAGAACAAACTTGATAAATCAATGTCAAACCAGATGTCACAACATAGGGCTCAACATCAAGATCAGAGAAACATGAAGAAAAAGTTTCAAAGATGGAGATGTCATTATTGTGGAAGGTTTGGGCACATAAAGCCATTTTGCTACAGACTATATGGATACCCTAATCAGACCCCATATGTCAAGCCTAAGACCAACAAGGTACCATATACTCAACAGTGGAAGAAGAAGACTGCATCCCTGATAGCTCACACCTCCCTTAGAGTTTCTGCCAAGGAAGACTGGTACTTTGACAGTGGATGCTCTAAGCATATGACTGGAATCAAGAATCTACTGAATGATATCAAACCTCATACTACTAGTTATGTCACTTTTGGAGATGGAGCTAAAGAAGAGATCAAAGGTGTTGGAAACTTGGACTGCCCTGGAGTTCCAAACCTAAATAAAGTGTTGCTGGTAAATGGTTTGACTGCCAATCTCATAAGTATCAGTCAACTGTGTGATATGGGATTCAAGGTCAACTTCACCAAGTCTGAATGTCTTGTAACCAATGAAAAACAGGAAGTTGTAATGAGAGGAGTCAGATCAAAAAATAACTGTTACTTGTGGGAGTCTGAGAGCACTAACCTATCTTATGTGTGCTCTACAGCCAAAGAAGAAAAGGAAGTGAAACTGTGGCACCAAAAGCTTAGTCACTTGCATCTTAGAGGGATGAAAAAGATTATATCCATGGAGGCTGTCAGAGGGATTCCAAGACTTCATATTGATGAAGGGAGAGTTTGTGGTGAATGTCAGGTTGGAAAGCAAACCAGAATGTCACATCCAAAGTCAAGACATCTGACCACCTCTAAGGTGCTAGAACTTTTGCACATGGATCTGATGGGTCCTATGCAGGTTGAATGTCTTGGTGGAAAAAGGTATGCTTATGTTGTTGTGGATGATTTTTCCAGATTTACCTGGATAAACTTCATCCGGGAAAAATCTGATGTTTTTGATGTCTTTAAAGAATTATGCAAGAGACTTCAAAGAGAAAAAGAAGGATGCATTGTCAGAATTAGAAGTGATCATGGAAAGGAATTTGAGAATATCAAGTTTGATGAGTTCTGTTCCTCAGAAGGAATCAATCATGAGTTCTCCTCACCTATAACTCCTCAACAAAATGGAGTTGTGGAAAGGAAGAACAGAACTATACAGGAATCTTCCAGAGCAATGATACATGCCAAGAAGCTTCATATTCATTTTTGGGCTGAAGCTATGAATACAACATGTTATGTCCACAACAGGGTCGCCTTGAGAAAGGGAACATCATCCACCCTGTATGAAATATGGAAAGGTAGAAAGCCTACTGTGAAGTATTTCCATGTATTTGGGAGCAAATGCTATATTCTAACAGATCGTGAACAAAGGAGAAAGATGGACTCTAAAAGTGATGAAGGAATTTTTCTGGGATACTCTACAAACAGCAGAGCATATAGGGTATTCAATTCCAGGACCAAAGTTATGATGGAGTCTATAAATGTCATAGTTGATGATCACCATGAGGAAACAAATGTCCCATATGATGTTGAGACATTGTTGGAGACATCACCACAAATGTCTGATAAGGATGATGTGCCTATCCCTACTTCACCAAAGTCTGAATCAGAGGTAGCTAACAAAGATCCTTCCATCAGAATTTAGAAAGATCATCCAAAGGAACTCATCATTGGAGATCCTAACAGTGGAGTCATTACAAGATCTAGAGAAATCATCTCAAACTCTTGTTTTGTGTCTAAGATTGAGCCAAAGAATGTCAAAGAGGCTTTGACTGATGAGTACTGGATTGGAGCAATGCAAGATGAACTGAACCAGTTCAAACAACATGAAGTGTAGGAGTTAGTTCCTAGACCAGAAGGAACAAACATCATTGACACAAAGTGGATCTACAAGAACAAGTCAGATGCAGAAGGGGTTGTCACTAGGAACAAGGCAAGACTTGTTGCTCAAGGATACACTCAAGTTGAAGGGGTTGATTTTGATGAGACTTTTGCTCCTGTGGCCAGGCTGGAATCAATCAGGTTGCTACTAGGAGTTGCTTGCATTCTGAAATTCAAGCTGTTTCAGATGGATGTGAAAAATGCCTTCCTAAATGGATACTTAAATGAGGAAGTATATGTAGAATAGCCTAAAGGATTTGTGGATCCTAACTTTCCTGATCATTTTTACAAATTGAGGAAAGCTCTATATGGTCTGAAACAAGCTCCTAGAGCTTGGTATGAAAGGTTGACAAAGTTCCTCACTGACAAAGGTTATAGGAAAGGAGGTTTGGATAAACCTCTCTTTGTCAAGGATGAAGGAGGAAAGATAATGGTAGCTCAAATTTATGTTGATGACATAGTGTTTGGAGGAATATCAGATAAAATGGTGAGACATTTTGCCAACCAAATGCAAGCTGAATTTGAAATGAGCCTCATGGGAGAATTGACCTACTTTCTTGGACTTCAAGTCACTGTTCACAGTGATTTCTGGTGAAACAACCGCTAGTCCTCCAAACTATCAAACAAGCGTTATGATTGTTGTTTAATCCCTTTGGTAACTTGCAGGATCGACTAGATTGATCCTATGGGGTTATTGGTCGTTTGCATAAACTTAAACTGTTGGTTAACGTTCAAGGCTTATTTTTAGATGTTTTATATATGTCTCAGGTGTATTTCGATTATGATATTCAATAAATTAATAACGTAATCAAGCAAAGCAATATAAAGATGATTTGAACATATAAGGCATAAAGACTTCAAATTACAGAAAGTATGTAAGTGCAGGAAGGTTCAACTGACTTGTGAATGTAAAAGATTTTCAAAGTAAAACATGAAGTGTAAAAGACAGGAATGTAAAAGCAAGTATGTAAAAGTTTTCTGGAAAATAATAGCATGAATGTAAAGGTTTCTGAAAAGTAAAAGGCTTCAAACGAAAGGAAAAGCGTTTAGATGCATGGGAAATTAAATGACTTTGAATATAAATGATTTAAATGACATTTATGCAAGATAAAGGTAAATTGGAAAGATAAAGATACATTGTTGAAAGATAAAAGTGGTGCAATCATACGTACATCATTCGTGCATTCGTTTCCCTATCCATGTGGTATTTTGAATGTTACTGAATTTAGTACAATAGATATGATACACGAAATCCTAACACTAAGACTTCTATTTATACTATTCTGACCATAACGGTCTGACTTATGAGAGCTTGCCACGTTTCGGACATGCAGAATACTATGCCTCTCTAGCCTCCACGTCTCCGAACCGTTTTCCAGCGCGCATATTCGAACGTCCATTCATCCCGCTCATATTTTGAATTTCAAACATCTAAAGCGCTTTTCGATTCACGCGCCTAACACCACACTTCCACCATTTCGAAGCTCCTTCACAATTGCTACTCGAAGCCCCAAGTTTCAATATCTTATTCGAAGAGCTGATTCCTTCATTCCAAACCATGACATTTCCTTCATTCTAGTGAACACTGTTATTGTTTCATTTCGAATTCAACGCTCCCTTTTCGAACCATAAATATCAAAATCTTCAGCCAACAAAATGCCCCTTTAAAATATGTATTTCGAATCTCTATCTGAGAAATACTTATTTTAAATATATCCACAAGATTTTGATGTGACCTTGAGAAATTATGACACTGTGCATGACTTCCATTACGTCAGCCACGACGGCCTCGGTTTCGAACTACTTCAAATACCACGGTATGGTGCGGTTATTAAAGATAATGATTGTCTTTAATCATGCTTACTTCAATGCTTACTTTACGCCACCTTACCCGTGTCCAACCCACGTTCTCCACGTACCTTGGCCTTAGTTGATGATTGTTTCAAATTCCTTACTATAAAACCCAATGACTCTTTTTACTTTTTCCACACTCGAACCTTTTCTTCTCTCTTTGCTGAAAAACCCTAAAACCTTAACAGCTTCCAACAATGTCTTCAACAACAACATCTCAGAAAAAGATTTCTAAGAAGAAGACCAAGAACACTGGAACGATCCTGGAAAGCAAGGTTGAAACTCACCACGGCCAATCGGTGCTCATTCCTCAAGGCATCTCAAAGGAACAAGAACTCCTGTATTCTTCACAGGTATTAATCCCAACTAACGCCTCTAGAAAGAGGTCTGCCCTAATGGGCCCTCTCATAGTTTTTGAGATTTTGAAGGACGTTAGAACCATATTCCCTGTTTGCTATGATTTTAAACCGTTATTTAACAAACTGGAAATCCCTAGAGTAGAAACTGATAATGTGAACGAACCCTCTGCTTCTAAAACCACAGGAACCCCTGATATTCCCCCAAAGGATCCTTTCATTTTGGACTATGTTAAAAGTAATTTCAAACCATTTCGATCTTGTCCTACTGCTGATGTAGCATACCAGAATTGGTTTGCTAAAATAGAGGTTAAGAAATCCCATCAGTGGGAGGAACTAGGTATTTACAATCTGCTCAAGTTATCAAAACCGGGCTTTACCTATAGCCATCCACTACTTTTTGCATCCCTGTACTTCTGGGATAGTACTTACAATACCTTTCACCTTCCTGGAGGGATGACCACACCCACATTCTTTGATATAGCTGCTATAACTGGATTATCACCACTAGGAGAAACATACATTCCTGATTCTGAGGAGCACTCGAGCATAATTGACTTCGATATTAAGTTAGCTAGCTTCTCCAAATTTATCAGTCATTATCACACTGAAGGTGATAGTGTTTCTGATGTTGAACACATTGCTTTCCTCACCCTCTGGCTATCAAGATATGTCTTTTGTAGTAGATCACTTCAAGTGGCTAGTAGGTTCATTCCCTTAGCAAGGGATTTACATGAAAATAGGAGGATTAATTTAAGTGAACTCCTACTAGTTGACCTTTATGAAAGTTTGAGGTCAGCTGTTTCGAGCTTAAAATCCCACACTCCCAAGAATATCCTAATCGCTGGTCCTTTTTGGCTGCTCCAGCTATGGCTTAACGCCATGTTCAAAACCTCACTTTCTACTGCGGATACTATTGTTGACCATGATCCAGAAATAACAGATCGAAATGTTGAAGGCACAAGATTAAGAAGGCTGACTCCGAGTGATGACAAGGTGATTTCAGTTTTATTTTCTCAATACATTATGCTCTTTTCTAAGAAGAAGTTCGAAGAGACTATGGCGCCTTTTGCTTGAGGACTCATGGACCATCAAGGTTCACTATGCCTTCGGAGGTGCTAAGGTCAAAGAAATTCAAGATATCTGGAAAGCCTTTTGCTCCCAAGGCTAATCTCTTCAAGGATCACTCCCACTAAAATCGATTCTCCTTTTGCCTATCAACCCAACTTTGTCTCGAGACAATTTGGTCTATGCCAATGATTCCGAACCACTCTTTCGGACTCACGGTTCTATTACCTGGTCGAACTTTCAAGGCTAGAAGCCAAAATACAACAAGAATATCAAGGATTTGTTCAATTCGAACTAATCTCCTTTGAACCATCTTATTTTCCATCCAAAGGTTTTCGGATTGGTGGAGTAAATTCTACCAATCTTGTATGTTTGATACTCTCACTATCCGTAATAAACCGATGCGTTCGATGTGCGGTACAAGAAGAAAGGTATGTTCACTCATGCTCAAGAAATTAAAGCTTTTCAAACTTACTTGAAACAACTTATGATCCTACACGCTTGGAGTCCACGGTATATCGGGTCCCAAACCATGAAGGAAAAATTTAGAAAAAGTCTCTAAGTTCGGACTTCCTTCAGATCACACGAGGATAGGTATAGGTTGGCACGAAATGCATCCACCTAAGTTTCCCAAACTACCTACCTCAGGCGGCTCGCTTGGTTTCCCCATACCCTTGGTGGCTTACTTGCAAAGAGATGTTCAAGTACAAATCTCAAAGGAAACTAAAGCCATCGAGGTGACATGGGCTCGACATTGGCTCCATAATTTCCCAGGACATCTTCGCTATGACCTTTCTGCCATGTCGATTCTTTCGAATGAAGGCGCAGGTGCGAATGCTTGGGAAATCCCAAATAAGTCTTAGTTACTTTATTTTAACATTTGTCTTATGTGTTTCACTTTTCATTATCGAATAAAACTGCATCAAAGACCAAGGAAGGAAGTAGTTCCCAAACAACTAACGAAATTGATGACAATGTACCCAAGGCAAATCCAACCATCACTCCCGCACAACAACAACAAACACCAATGCTCCGATTCCAACAACTACTCAAACTCCAACACCTGCTCCAATCCCAACAACCGTCCCAACCTCAAAGGTAAACAGTTTTATTTTGGCATTTCGAAACAAGTTCAAGTCTATAACTGAAGTCTAACTTACATTCACATTATTTCATTAGCAAACTCCCACCAACTACTCCAAAGAAAAGAAAACCCTGCTAGTGGAAAGACTCAAGGTGGGAAAGTTCACCATCGGGTTTACGAAAGAAGCATAAGAAAGACGCTCCAAAAGACACTAATGTCTCTGGACTAGATTCCAGGGATGTTGCTCCCTCACAAAAATCCAAAAATCCACTTTCGACCTCCAACGTAATGTTGGAACACATAGACAGCAACATATCTGCAGATAATCCACAGGTGAATTCACTTCAAATTTTTGACAATGATTATTCGTACCTTAGTTATAAGTTTCTAATCTTTTTCCGTGTAGGATGATTCGACTCCGATCCCAACTACTTCGACTCCTCCCCCCCCAAACAACTGCTCCGATCCATTCTTCTCCTCATGGAGATTCAAGCAATCTGGTGCAGAATAAAGGTTCGTCAATATGGCGCTCCAATGGAACTTCGAACGATGATCAAGGCACTTCGCCTCCTCTCAGGAGACCAACGAAACAACGCTTGAAGATGCTACGAAGTGCCTCGAGACTTCTCACCCGAGTCTCCTCCCAAAGTCCCTCAAGAGAGTGAAAAGGCACCTCATATCAAGAAGAAACCAATACCTCCCAAGAGAGTGAAGATTCAAGTGAGGAAGGGTCGAGGATGAAGAAGGAGAAGATGCTCAAGAAGGTTCGGCGAAGGGGCGGCATCGATCTTGATGGTAATCAGCATGATAACATCGAAGTAGTGGACTTGATCGATGATGAAGAGGATGAAGAAGCAAATAATGAAGGAGGTGATGTTCCCACTAATGAACCAATGGACGTTGAAATGGATGTTACTCCATTGCGTATGGAACTTCCAGAGTCTTCCAAATGCCGAGACCAAGAGAGTTAGCCCTCTTGAAACGAATCGACTATTGGGTACATGAAGGCTAAACTAGCTCAGAGAAACACTCCCCTCCCTAAGGCTAATGCTGGTTCGACCTCCAATTCAGTACCTTCTGATGATAGAGTCATACTTCTTCACAAGATTCGGAAAACCATACTTGATGTGGATTTATTCGAAATACTCAGAAAAGATAGTACAGCCTGCTTCGTGATGAAGGGACTTATCAATCAAGTCAATCTCGCCACATGTTCCCGGAAGTCGGCACCATTTTGTTTGAACTTCAATCACGATCGATAACGAATGGATGCCTTCTTCAAAATGAATCGGCAACAAAGTCCAAGAAAACGAATCGCAATGGACGCCGCTTATGAACATGCCTCGAAGCTCACTAAGGAGGTTGAAGATCATGCCATGCATATCCAGCAAGCCAAAGTTGATTATGATCTTCGAGCTCAATCCATTCTTCAATGGGAGAAGCAGATCCAGGAACTTCAGCATAAAATTAAAGAAGCCCAGCAGCAACAACTTGCATATGAGTCCAATACTTTTGGTAATCGATTCGAAGAGCTTCTAAATAAAGGGCTTGCAGAGACTGAGGCGGCTGAACAGTTAAAGGGCGAAGTTGCTATCTTGGAAGGAGCCCAGCGCTCTACTCAAGAATATCCACTCAAGAATATCCAGTTGAATCTTTCAAGAATATCTTTGATCGATTAAGGAACAATACCCACTTCTGAAACTTGTTTATCTAAAGCAATCTTGTATTTTAGTTGAATGTTTGTTTGTAACACTGCCATTTGGCAACTAATTTCACCATTTTGGCCTCGAGTTATATGTTTATGATTTACGTTGCTACTATTGAACCTCCTGCGGCGTGGTTTATATTTCTTTAAATACTTCCCATTAACCTTTAGGATTCGTTTGTCATCGCCAATTCTTGATTTCATACGCATTGTTTGAAAATGTTTTCACTACTCGAAAAGGTCCTTCCAATGAGGTGACCATTTACCCAATGCTTTATTTTTCTTGTCCATGGGCAATATAACTTTCCAAACTAAGTCATTAGCACTAAATGTTTTACCTTTCACCCTTTTGTTATATGCTCTAGCCACTCTCTTTTGCCTCATCGGGACTTCTAACGCATGCAATCTAACCCGTCTAGCTCGACCAACTCATTCATCATCATCTCCCAATATAACGAAGGTGAGATTTCATTTTGCCTTTGAATTGGTTGTAGATGAATTTCTCTTGGTAAGGCGCATCATGACCAAATGTTAATTGAAAGGGTGTAGCATTAGTAGGGGATGTTCTAGGCCCATAGTATTTGATCTAAAGTCTTATGCCAACTTCTTGGTTTTACCAACATGTTTTTATTAGACCTATTATTACTTTGTTGGTTGCTTGACGACCATTTGCACGAGCATAATATGGTGTTGGCGTTAGCAACTTGAACCCCATTTCTTGGGCAAATTCTTGCATCTTTTACCGATAAACACCGATCCTTGGTGCGTGGTTATGCTCTGCAACCCAAACCTATAGATAATCGGTTTTATGAATTCGATGATAGTCTCTTGATCTCTGACTACCAATGGTATTGCTTGATCCACATAGTGAAATAGTCTATTCCTACCGGGATATATTTCGAACTTTAGATGAAGCGGATTGATTTCTCCTATTAAATCTAATGCCCATCCTCTAAGGGCCATGGCTTATTGATCGAATGCAACTCACTTGCAGGAGCATGTTGAATGCGCATGTTTGCATTCTTCACATCCTTTAGCAAAATCTATACAATCTTTGAGCATCTTGGGCCAATACATACCATAACGAAATAGCAACCATTTCATTTTATGACCCGCTTGATGTGCTCCACATACCCCATTGTGGACTTGATAGTGCTAGATATGCCTCACTTTCTCCCAAACATTTTAGTAACACACCTTCTTGGGTCTTCTTGAACAATTCATTTCCCATAAGGACATATGACAACTCTATATTTTATTTTTCTATCCACATTCAATGTTGGGTTTTCTAAATACCTTATTAATGGATTTTAATCGTATAAAGTGTCTATGGCTAATACTTGAACCTATTTTATCACCATAACTTATTTTGATATTCTCTAGATCGATGGTGTAAGTCGGTAGCCATGACTCTTCCTCTTATCTCAATCAAATCCTCTAAGTTTTTAGAGTTTATTGAAGCTAATTGTGCTAGGTCATTTGCTTCTTGATTTTCTATTCTTGGTGCGTGATGAATGTCCATGTATTGAATTTTTGAGTAGCCTATTAACTATGATGAAATATATCATCGATTTTCCTTTATGCATTTGTATTTTAGTTATTATGACTACTAACTGATTTACTCTAGTTGCCCCAATTCCAACAAAGTTCAAAGCTTCAAGTTTGTTCGACAACGTTGGGCCATCTAACTTATACTTGAATTTTGTTGGAATTCCTCGGAGAAATTATAAGAACTCCAACACCACTCTCTATACATCGAATATAGCTTCCAAGGTTTCATTTCGACATAACCCATGACAGTTCGACCAATGAATGGTCCACAATGAAATCGAAATTACTTGGCCTTTCTGCTCTTAAAGGCATAAAGTCAAAGCATATTCGAGGCCAATGCCCATTTACAAACTACGCTATGCATTATTGGCTTGGAAAGCATGTGTTTAATAACATCGAAATGAGATGAAACATAAACATCAATGTTTTATATAATACTTGAGTTTCATACAAGAAAAGTATAAACAAAGACACAACTTTTCTATATTACTATATCTAGTTTCGCATCATTCAACACCCTTTAATAATATATGGCTCTTTCGATGCCATTTTCTTACTAACATACTCCCTATAGTAAGTTCTGAGATATATACAATCTCATGGGTTTTCCCCATGAAGGTGGAGACAAGATAGGAGGTTGAGATAGATATCTTTTAATCTTGGAAGGCGTGCTTCGCTCCATTCGAAGGCTTGGCCTTGCTTTAAGCAGTAGTGGGGAAAAATCTTGCGTTTTCCCACTTAGGTTCGAAATGAATCTTCCGAAAATTAATCTTCCCTAGTAGAGCTGTAGCTCCTTTTTCGATGTGGGGCTTTTTAGTTTTGCTTGATGGTTAATTTGTTTTTCCATGAAGCCGGAAATCTGCCTTGTGGTTCGATGAATTTGCGTAACAACCTTTCGCTTTTGATTTCGGGTCTGGTGCGAACCTCACGGGAGTCTTGATGGGCTTCTTGCCATCCTTGTTTGGTGTCCACTAACTCTCTTTTCAAATCGGGCATTTCGTCATAGTCCCATGCAAAGCAATCTTTGTTACATTTGAGGACTTGATCACCTCTTGTTTGAGGCTTGGGTGAGTTTCGTGCTTATGTAGGTGATTCTTTTTGTGTTGATATTTTACTTTTCTGTGCCAACATCTTAGCACTTGAATTTGTTGGATCCTTCTCGAAGCCCAAGGGTTTCCGTATCATAAATGGGGTCAAGCCTTTGATCTATTTTTTCTCACGGGGTGAATCCTTGGACCATTCCCTTGAGTTCGTTTTTGTGTGTTCTATTGCAGCCTCCTGCTTTCAATTCGCGCCATATAGGCGAAATCCTTTCGAAGAAAGAAGATCATGAGGGGTCTTGAACTCCCGGCTGGCGGTGTTGCTCCTTCATCATCCTTAATTATTTTCCTATCCCACATGCCGTCATGGCGAAGGGTCATATAATGTACATCTCTTGTTTCATTCAATTCGTCACTTGGGGTGGGGATTCGGCGGATACTTGTCATAATTCCTCTTGTTAACTAGATTGTTGTTGTCATGAAGTAGCTAGTCGGTCCGCGATGTTCTCTACTATCCCATCTTCTCTCTGGACTAACCTTTGGTGCATCGACGGGAGGGCCCTACGCCATGAATCCACTCTCTTCCAAGAGCAAGTTATAATTTGCTTTGGCTTCACCATGAACATAGTGGGTCTGCAGCTTGATCCAACAGTTAACTCCACTTGCACTACCCCAATGTTTGTCCTACCTTCCTTCATAGTTGGATAAAACCATGTTATGAGGTTTAACATCCTCTTGAATGCCTTTTGGAATTTTGGCATTTGTTCCATCTACTAAGACCTTGTTCACCCGTGGCCTTTGCTCGAATGAGCGGTGGCTTTAAATGATTCTTCATTGTGGGATGCGGGTGTTCGAAGAATGCGTTACGCTCTTGCGTCATTATCCATTACATAATAACGGTCGTGTTTCATTAGATCAATGGTGTCTTCTTCTTCTGTTCTTGATTTGGTCTCTGGCGGCGGATAATGGTATGATACCACATTGTTCGGGTTAAGTGAGGATTCCCTTCGATTCGAAGTTATCTAAGCATATCCTCATCTTCTTGTGGACTTGGAGTGTATTCTTTTGATTCATCTAGTTTTGTTTTAAAAAGCCTCCTACTAACGGAGGTTTGTTTTACTGTTTGTTGTTGGTTGATTGGTGCTTGCTTTTTTGTTGTTTAAATCGCTCCTTTGTCGCTAAAGCTTCTCTCGACCTTTCGATTCCTTTTTGCCTTCGCCATTGGGATCTTGACATGGGATTCTTACCTTTATAATTTCCCAGCCTCGGTTCCTCCTGTCTTGTGTTGAATTGTCTCGGTATACCATGGCATGGCGCATTTCGCTCATTGCCTCCCATCTATCCTTCCCTTTGTTGGTTTTAACTTGCGCCATCATGTTGGTACTTGGGGATTTTAAATGTCACCCTTGAGCACCCTTTGGATATGGGCTATCAGGCTTTGTTGTGACTACCATCAATGATTCATTTGACCAACTTCCTTGTGAATCCGGCATGGGGTGAAGGGAATCGTTTAAAGCTCCGACCATGTTCGGTCGATATCTTCTTGAACATCTTGGGCAAATCAAGCACTTGGTTGCCCTTTGTGACAACATACTAAAAATTCCAACAAACTTTCCCTCTAGGGTAGCATCGAACAGTTGGTTGTCTTGGCGCCAATTTACTCGATTCGAGCTCTTTGCTTGTTCGAACTCCATAGCGATCTGTCATTACATATGATCTGCATCTTGGACAAAGCATCATTTGATGTCCCTTATGGCAACATGAGATATTGTTTTAGGTGGTATCTGTGACATAACCATCCTCCATTTTGTATTTTTCTTTTCGAGATATCTTTCCATTTCCGCATCTAAGTGGTCCCCATGTCCACCATATTGACATCCACATCTGGTCCCTTCGTACCATTATCTCCCCATCCTGATGGTTTGATGTCTTCGATCCGAATCTTTGAACTCTCTGGAGCAGAATATTTTACCATATAATCAAATTTCCCACTGGGCTCCCCTAAGGTGTCCCAGGTCTCTTTCTGAGGAACGTTACCATCTTTATCTTCCCTTCAGATATCATCATCCCTATCCCGATGGTTTGACGTTCGATTCGGACTTTCGAACCGAGAATATTTTACGGATAGTCGAACTTCCCACTAGGTTCACCAAGGTATCCCATGTCTCTTTTGAGGAAGCTTGTTTTGTAATCGAACCTTTTCAATTTGAGCCTCGTGCCTTTGAGTTTCGTGTCAATTTCGCTTTCGCTTTCGACCCTCGTGCTGGATTCATACGAAACAACGGTGAGTTGGTTTCGGCCGAAAGCTCATCGTTCGTGGGCGTCTTCATGACTCCATTGTTGACTTGACCAACACCCAACTTTCACTCTCGCTTTCCCTTTCAGGTGTGGCCGTTTTGCTTCACCATATTGATATCTCCCATGCTCAAAGGCTCGGAGTAGTTGGTGTCGCAATATCCGGAGGGTCTTCATCCCTTTTTTTGGTTTATCGGCAAACTTTAGTCCGCTTTCTTTAATTGCATTTTGAATCAAGTCCACGTGAGGTTTTGTGGCCTAGGAAACTATGATATTTACAAAATCCTCTTTTCTTTCTTTGATCTAACGGAGGCATTTTGACATTTGGTGGCACAATTAATTGGCCATCTTTGACTAGTAAGTCGAACATTTCATCACACTTTGTTATATCGGTATACACCTTCTTTGGAAACTTATCATTTTTTCATTTTCAACAATTTCTTTCCCTTTTGTAGGGACTAGGAGTTTACAAGAGTAAGGTGGAGCTGTTTCAATTCAATGAGATCTATTTCGATCTCCTCGAATTGGGTAGTCTTCACCTTCCTTTCGACATAGGAAACTCTTTCCTTCTTATTACTCTTTCGGCCTTTAGCCTTTCGACTGCCGAACCCTATCTTAATGGGCCATGTCCTCAAGTATTGAGTATCTAATTTCTTTCGAATAGAATAGTCAAACCACCGGGCCATTTCGACTAACTCATGCTCGGACTCTTGTGAAACATCTAGATTTCAAAAGAACCTATTTAAGTATTCATCTATAGGTTCGGTGAACTTTAACACTTGCTAATTCCTTTAGGCTTATCTTGGATTGGCCCATATAGAACTGTTCAAGAGAGGGTCGGTGTCTATGGATCCGGGGGCAAAGTAGTGAACCATGTGAAAGCATTCTTAGTAAGGGAACTTGGGAAATATTTAATCCTAAGGTTTCGTTATTTGCTATGTCTCCTCGGTTAGATACCTAGCTATGTGTTCATTGTTGACTCATTGGTATCCCGAAACTTTGTAAATTAGGGATCTTGTATCCCCTTGGCAAATCAATGGATTACATAATGCGGTGGGCGTAATTTGGCCTTCTAATTTCCTGATATACCGTTTTGGGCCATGATCCTTTCTATCATGGTGGTTAGGTTATTTTCGCCAAGATATTGTCATGTCGAACCCTATGAACCATTGCATCAGATCTTGGTTTCGACCTACAAGGACAACCCTCTAGGTTGTTCTTCTCGAAACTGGGACCTCTAGTCCGTCGCCCTTGCCTGGTTCAATAATTCCCCTTTGTGGTTCTTCTCGAATCCATGGGACCTCAAATCTTCGACCCTTGTGGTTCTATCAATTCCCTTTGTGGTTCTTCTCGAATCAATGGGACATCTACCCTTTGTGCTCTTGCCCCAAGTTAACCCCTTCTCGGCTGGCCTATAAGGTGGATCATCGCAACTTCTATGATAGGTGTGTTCGCTCGAACCAATGCTTGGTTCTCGCCTTTCGTGTGGAGCGAAGAAATCGCTATTCGACTCATATTGTCGGTTCTCTCGTTTGTCACAGTAATGTTTTGAACTATTGGGGCAAAGATTTCTTGCATAGTTTGTGCTAATACTCCTATCATGTTATGGTTACTATCATCCATTAACGCCTAAAAGCCATTTGATTTTACGTGGTTAAGATGGGCAGCGCACCATAACTCATCGACCCTTGGTTATTTGTCATAAATTGATTAGCCCCACCCCTAAGTGTGGTGACGCTTCGGTCAAGTTTGTAAACCGCCATAAAGGATGTTGGCATTCCATACTAGGAATTTTCGGGTCTAGTCTTGTCGAAACTAAATGGTCTAGTTGGTGGTGGGGTAGCGAAATGGGTTTGTGCCGACGGTGGGATGAATCCCAGTGATACCCAGTGGTTCTGTACTACCTAGGATCGAATTGTTTGTTGACATGCCACTTGTTCCATTCGCGCCATACTATTAGTGGAAGATGCAACAGATTGTGCGTCAAGGATCGCACTGGACGTCCGTCGAAACAATGCATTAGTGCCTGCTGTATGTGGGGCATTTGTTCCCCTTGTGGGTTATTTGGATCGACATCCTATTACTTGATTTCTTCGGGTAAGGGTTATCTTGTTATTCTACCACTCCTAAGGTTCATATACTAATGAACTTTGTTTACTCAGAAAGAACCTTTTAACAATAATTAAGTTTTTAAACGTTAATTTTAATTAGCAACAACCAATTTCCGTCCCACTGGGCGTGCCAATTTGTTCACAGTGATTTCTGGTGAAACAACCGCTAGTCCTCCAAACTATCAAACAAGCGTTATGATTGTTGTTTAATCCCTTTGGTAACTTGCAGGATCGACTAGATTGATCCTATGGGGTTATTGGTCGTTTGCATAAACTTAAACTGTTGGTTAACGTTCAAGGCTTATTTTTAGATGTTTTATATATGTCTCAGGTGTATTTCGATTATGATATTCAATAAATTAATAACGTAATCAAGCAAAGCAATATAAAGATGATTTGAACATATAAGGCATAAAGACTTCAAATTACAGAAAGTATGTAAGTGCAGGAAGGTTCAACTGACTTGTGAATGTAAAAGATTTTCAAAGTAAAACATGAAGTGTAAAAGACAGGAATGTAAAAGCAAGTATGTAAAAGTTTTCTGGAAAATAATAGCATGAATGTAAAGGTTTCTGAAAAGTAAAAGGCTTCAAACGAAAGGAAAAGCGTTTAGATGCATGGAAAATTAAATGACTTTGAATATAAATGATTTAAATGACATTTATGCAAGATAAAGGTAAATTGGAAAGATAAAGATACATTGTTGAAAGATAAAAGTGGTGCAATCATACGTACATCATTCGTGCATTCGTTTCCCTATCCATGTGGTATTTTGAATGTTACTGAATTTAGTACAATAGATATGACACACGAAATCCTAACACTAAGACTTCTATTTATACTATTTTGACCATAACGGTCTGACTTATGAGAGCTTGCCACGTTTCGGACATGCGAATACTATGCCTCTCTAGCCTCCACGTCTCGAACCATTTTCCAAATACAGATATTCAACGTCCATTCATCCCGCTCATATTTTGAATTTCAAACATCTAAACGCCTTCGATTCGAATGCCGCCTAACACCACGCTTCCACCATTTCGAAGCTCCTTCACAATTGCTACTCGAAGCCCCAAGTTTCAATATCTTATTCGAAGAGCTGATTCCTTCATTCCAAACCATGACATTTCCTTCATTCTAGTGAACACTGTTATTGTTTCGTTTCGAATTCAACGCTCCCTTTTCGAACCATAAATATCAAAATCTTCAGCCAACAGTCACACAGATGGAAGATTCAACTTTCCTTTCTCAAAGCAAGTATGCAAAGAATATTGTCAAGAAGTTTGGGATGGAGAATGCCACTCATAAAAGGACTCCTGCACCTACTCATCTAAAGTTGTCCAAAGACATAAGTGGGACAAATGTTGATCAAAGCTTGCATGTAGCATGATAGGAAGTCTGTACTGTAATAAAACAGACTGACATTGCATTTGTTGTTGGTGTTTGTGCAAGATACCAGGATGAACCCAAAGTAAGTCACATCAATCAGGTGAAAAGAATTCTGAAGTATGTGAGTGGAACTTACAATTATGGGATGCTATACTCTCATGGATGTAAACCAATTCTAACTGGTTATTGTGATGCTGATTGGGCTGGTAGTGTTGATGATAGAAAAAGCACCTCTGGAGGATGCTTCTTTTTGGGAAACAATCTTGTTTCTTGGTTCAACAAGAAAACTGTGTGTCTTTATCATCTGAAGTCAATACATAGTACCGGTAGCAATTGTTCTCAAATGATCTGGATGAAGCAGATGTCGATCGAGTACAATGTCACACAAGATGTCATGACATTGTATCGTGACAACTCGAGTGCTATTAATATTTCAAAGAATCCTATACAGCACAGCAGGACTAAGCATATTGACATTAGACATCACTTCATCAGAGATCTTGTGGAAGAGAAGGTGATTAAGTTGGAGCATGTAGCCACTAAACTACAACTGGCTGACATTTTTACTAAGGCACTTGATGCTAATCAGTTTGAGAATTTAGGGGAAAGTCGGTATTTGCCAATATGAAGAGTCAGTAGCAATTAAAATTGCTTACAACAAGGGATGGAAGAAACATTTTATTTAATTTAATTATGATTGGGCCAATTAAATGTTTCCATCTTTCTTTTCAAAAGTTTAAGAAGAGGAATAGTCATATTTATATCTCACTCTTCTCTTTTGGCTATACCACTCTCCATTCCCTCAATAGAAAATTTCAAACTTGCTGTCAATTGTTTTCTCAATCTCTCAAGATGTCTCAACAAAGCATGTCATCATCATCTACATCCAAGGGAACTGTTGTCATACCCTAAAATTTGCCCTCCATCTTCTCAAGATATTTCATACATCCATACTCAAGGATTCCTCAAGAGTTGATCAGACAAACTCTCTCCTAGACAATCAATCCAAACAAGGGTTTGGTGATTCTCAGACCAAAGTGGATTTCCAACATCTCCAATGTTCATCATACCTCCTCATATGCTTCAAAGATTCTCCATGTCAAGTTTCAAGCCTCACAAGTCAAGTTTCCTCAGACAATTGCTCAGATGTTTGAAAATCAGTTGTATTGGACAAACAGTCAACTGTGGTCAACATACAGTCAAACTTCATGATTTTTGGTCAACATCCTCATTTTGAAGTTACATTCATCATTTGATCAAGGGTTGATCATGATTCATCAAGAAAACTCAAGATTTGCTCAAAAGTCAAACTTTCTAAATTAGGGTTTCTAGGTGAAAAGTCAACTGAACTTTGACTGATCATAACTTCTTCATACTTTATCAGAAATTTTTCCACCACCTCTTGTTTTGAAGAAAATTCAATTCTCTACAACTTCATGTCTCACAAGAATGTCCAAAAAATGCTTCATTTGAGAGGTATGGCTCAAAACATTACAGGTCATTTTCAAAGTCAACAAAAAGTCAACATTTTGTTTTGAGGATATATTGAGCATGGAAACTCCAATTGAGATGATACCAAAAAGGTTGGTTAGAGGACTCTTAGAGCTTTCCAAAAAGTCCAAGAACACTCAAAAATGTGGAAAAATGAGCAAGATACACTATTCAGAAGTTGGGCAATTTTGGACAATTGCACAAAAGGACATTTTGATCGAAATGCAAAAATTTCCAAATGGGCCTATAATATTTTGATCCAAACTTACTCATGACATTATTTGTGACCCATAAATGCTTGGCCATGGTAATTTTCTATTTTATTGATTTAATTTTGGATTTTAAACCATTTAATTCAAAATTAAATTATATAAAATATGAAAATAAAGTATTTTTTCAAAAGGAATGATTTTATATCATGCTTGAGGTCCAAGAAAGCCCATGAATCTTACCAATTTCGTGCTAGCCTCTACATTGATGAGAAAATCAAATTTTTGCCAATATTTGATTTTATTTGAAAAAATATAAATGCACATTGATGATCCAATCTTTTTCCTTGGTTTTTCCTCTCACAAATCCTTCTATGAATACCCAGCAAGTACACAAGACAAGGACACGAAACCCTAGCTCAAAGCATAACCCTTATTTTGCCAAAATTTCTCAAGAAACTTGAAAAATCGAATTTTGTTTTCCAGCCTCTCTCAGCCTCTTCCAGCCATCCAAACGTGCTCAGGGGGTAAGTATGAGTAAGAACACACCTTTATCATTGATCAAAGCAAGCCAAATCGTGCCATATACATTCACACATATTTGAATTTTTCTTGAAATTGCATTTTACTATTCTGCGTGCTTTAATCGTTTCTAATGGTTTGAATGTGTTCATGAGGTTCTACTTGACTGATCTGGGCAATCGTTTGAGAGGTTGAACGTAAGAATCATGGTTTGCCATGTTTAGGGTTTCTCAAGCTGTCCTCTTCGAACCGGCTCGTACAAGCCGTTTCAGCCAAAAATAACATCACCAGTGAATTCGCCATGGCCGATTTAGGGGGACAAGGTCCTTCTTTCCTTTTTATTTCGCGTATTTTTGCAGATTGAAGAATCACGTGGCCGGAGAAGACGACCGGAGCTAGGGCTCCGGCGTCGCTGACTCGGTTTGACCGGCGAGGAGGTTGCGTGGCATGATGGCGCTTCCTGATTCGTTCTCTCGTTCCAGATGGGGACCACGCGTGGCTGACTGTGTTTCAAACATAACCATGACGCGTCAGCACTTATATTCAATTGATTTCGTTTTTTAAAACACCAGATGTCACTTGTCCCAGTGGTTAAGGCTTGGCTTTTGGAAAGATGCTCTCCCATGACCTGAGTTCGATCCCCACTGGCACCGGTTTTGTTTTCTTTTTTCCAAACTTCACTTTTTCAATTTATTTTCTATTTTCTTATTTATTTAATATTTTCATGTTATTTTAATGCTTTTCATATTTTTATTTCATGCATTAAAAATCACCAAAATATTTTTTCCTTTTGCATTTATTTTCAGAAAATACTTATTTAATTTATAAAATTAAAAAAATACAATTTTGCATGCATATTTATTTTTATTCATAATTTAGCATTAAAATCACTTTTAATTAGTTTTAAATTATTAAAATGCATCCAAAAAATCCCAAAAATTTATTCTAGCATGTTCATGTTATTTCCAGCATGTCATATTTTTCTCATTTAAAAATTTGCATTTTTACTAACATTTTTCTCTTATTCGATTTTATCGTATTTTCCGATTTTCTTATCTTTTCACAGGTTATTCCGTTTCAGACGGTTTCTTTTACTGTTTTCTTTTTTTCAATAATGTAACTGCTCATGGGATGTAATAGTTTAAATTAGGTTTTTATTTTCCGCAAGTTTAAATTATGTATCTTCCCCAAACCCATGTAATAGCGTAGGACATTTATTTTTTCGCATCTTTACATTCCGCATTTTAATTTCCGCACCCTATAAACTGCTAGTAATTAGGCGTGTATGGCAAGATAAAATTGAACATAGCTCACTCTAATTTCCAAGATAATATATCTGAATTTGACACACTCTTTTCACACATGCACCCCTTAGGGTAATTCTCTCTCGTTGCCTTACGAATTCAAATGGTCATATCCCTCGAACGTAGAGGTATTCTAGCACCGTTGCCTTCAAAACAAATCATCATAGTCCCTTCGATACAAAGATCATAGACCCACGATGTCGCCTCCGAATACATGATCTTGACCTCGATTGTCGCCACGAAAATGATGATAGTCCCTTCGAATGTGCTAGGATACTTCCTACAAGTTGCCTTCTATGACCATACGACGTCCCTTCGAATGTCCCGCTTACATCCAACGAATGGAGCTACCTACCAACTAATGGTATGGATAACGCTATTCTAAAGGAACGTAAAATAACACGAAAACGACCAATTCTGAGTAGGTAATAAGACTTTTAGTTGCTTGCTCAAACAAAATACTTTTCACACCTCACACTTTTGTCAAAGTTCAAACTCTTTTCAAAAACGAAACATTTCCAAACACTTTGTATACATTCCTACATGAATCATTACAAAGTCAAAGCGAAATGCCTTTTCAAAACATTTTTGTCAAACACACAGAAAGCAATTTTAAAGTGATCTAAGAGCAACTAAGAGCCCGTAGATAACTACGGATGGAAAGGGTGCTAATACCTTCCTTTTCATAACCTTCTCCTTACTTTAATCTAACGAAGGTCTTTTCTCGTACTTTTACCTTCCCTTAATTGGATAAAAATAAAAGTCGGTGGCGACTCTTGCTATCCACACATTTGCGATACAAAATCCTACAAAGTCAGTTCACCGTGTTACAGAACTGGCGACTCTGCCGGGGAGACACCCTAAAGAGAGAATTACCTTAGGGATTTCTAAATCACATTTATCGCTTCGTTTGACTTGCTTGCTTTATCTTTAAGGGTTGCTTGGGTATTATATTTGTGGGGATCCTACACCGGATCCGGTTTCCTTTTAGGTAAGTAGCAATAAATCGTCGCGACCGTTAGACGATATCAAAACGGTCAACATGATGGCTACGTTAGCGTGACACTTTGGATGTCCCGATACTCTTCATTCCCAAGTTGAGGATAGTATTTGGCTTCCGTGGTGTCATCTGCGCTAACTAAACTTTTAGAACCTTAATTGACCCATCTTGGCCATTAGAAGGTAGTGAGATGGCCGGCTTTGGTGTAGACTAAAGTTGGTCGATACTCGATGCTCATTAAGATCGACTTTTGGGATATTTTCGATCGACCACTTGGGTCGATTGAAATAAACGCCACGAGAAAGATCAATGATGTGAGATTCCTAGAACCCGGTTACTATTATAGGACAGGATGAACCAACTCAAACTTTTGGTGGGTAATCACCTATACCTCATGCAAGCCTTAACCCTAGGCTCATTGTGTGAATTGTTTGTGTGCTAAACATGACATCATGACATCATCGCATTGCATATCACTTCTAACTATTTCAAGGACCTAGGGATTTATCTTTGCTGCTTTTGTAGGGAATTATGGCTTCTAGAAAGACTATCCGAATCAACTTCATGGGTATACCTTCTCACTTAAAGAATTGGTTTCGAGATTCCCGATCATGCTACCATCAAAAGACATGGTTATCTACTTGATTTGGTTATCTCCGGTTTTGAAGAAGATATGATGCATGTCCTATTCTAGTTCTTCGATCCGAAACACCATTGCTTTACATTCCCAGATTATCAGTTGGTTCCTACCTTGGAAGAGTTCTCTAAGCTACTTGGGGTACCTATTCTTGATCAAATGCCATTCACCGGTTTAGAAAAGGTTCCTAAGTACGAAGACATCGCATCCGCCTTACATCTTAAGCGCTCAGACATTGAGGCCAATTGGGAAACCAGAAGTGGAGTTAAGGGTTTACTTGCCAAATTCCTCATTAAGAAAGCCCGAGAATTCCTCAAAGTTATGAGTTTCCATGCATTTGAAGACATTGTGGCCTTGCTAATCTATGGTTTGGTTCTATTCCCTAACTCGGATCAATTCATAGATGTCAATGCCATCAAGTTGTTCCTCACCCGTAATCCAGTGCCTACTTTACTTGGAGATATCCTACATTCTCTCCACACTCGTACTATCAAAAGACAAGGAACTCTCATGTGTTGTATACCGTTACTATCCAGGTGGTTTATTTCGCACCTTCCTCCATCAGGTTTGAAGAATGAACAAAGGTTGAGATGGTCTCAAAGGTTAATGTCACTCTCTCATTCAGATATCCGTTGGAGTCTTTTCTCTCAAAAGGACTTCACCTTCATCGAGCGTTGTGGAGAATTCCCTAATGTACCACTACTTGGTATAAGGGGAGGTATTACTTACAACCCTTCTCTAGCTTTACGTCAGTTTGGTTTTGCTCGAAGAGATGGTCCACATGATATGCTTCTCCAAGATATTGTGTTCGACTACAATCACGATCTGAATTACGAAAGGTTCATACATGCTGGGGCATGGTAAAGAAGATCGATACCAAGACTTTGGGGCACCGTAATTCCATTCCTTGGGAACCTTACCTCAAATGGGTGGAGCTCGAGCTCAAAACCTCATGATGCCATTCACACTGCTTTACCAAGAATTATGGGACCTGCTATAAGTGACGAGTCCTATACTGCTCTCCATCCCGACATGCCCACCGGTTTTGAAGACTTGAAGAGATCCTGATTCAACTCAAGAAGAGAGGGATACCTTTGAAGCTCATATGCAAGTGAGAAGAAAGTGCTAGAGTTGACTAAGCTACTTCACGAGGAGCGAAGCATCAACGCCTACCTTGGCACCAAGAGGAAGCCCATGGAGACTTAGAGCTTTGGGATTTATATGTTTTCTTTTATTTTGTTTGAACTATCTTTTGTACTTAAAAGAAAAAGAATAATAAAAGAGTACTAATAAATGTTTGTTCATTGCTTGTTTAACAAATTTAAATCTCTAAGGTCCTTGAAAACATTGCATTGCATTCGCATAAACATTGCATATCATAGCATAACATTGCATCATGTACATTGAAGATTCGCTTTCTCATTTGCTCGCTATTTATTTTAGCGTAAATGGCTCTTGAACAAATCACAAAGATCTCCGTGCTGTAATGCTTAGTTTCAGCAGATGTTCACCAGCTTGGTCCAAGGCCAAGAAGATCCAAGAAGCTCATCAATGTAGAAGAAGGTTGTTGGTCTTCTCAACATGGGCGACGCTACAAAAGAGGTCCTAGAGTGGTTAGTCGAATTGAGCTCTCAAAGTGTCAAGAAGGAGGATGAGCAAAGTAACAAGGGTGATGGTGAAGGTAGTCAGATGAGCCCGAAAAGTCTATGATGATGGCCAATACTCGATGAAGATGACAAGTACAAGCAACTTGAAACCGTCTGAATGCTATGGAAAATCAAATGTCGGATGAATTTTGATGATCCGAGTCTTTTCCTCATTGTGATTCCTCCCAAGTTCAAAGTTCCAACTTTGCTAAGTATGATGGCATGTCTTGCCCTAAGTCGCATTTGAAATCCTATGTTCGTAAGATCAACCCCACACCGATGATGAAAGTTGTGGATGCACTATTTTCAAGAGAGTTTGTCCGGAACCCAATTGGAATGGTATTATCAGCTAGACAATGACCGTATCCGTACTTGGAGTGACTTGGCTGATGCTTTCTACAAACAGTATGAGTATAATGCTGAATTGACACCCACTCGCATGCAACTACAAAGCATGTCTATGGGTCATGACGAGAAGTTCAAGGAGTATGCTCAGAAATGGAGAGATCTAGCAGAGTTCAACCACCCTTGTCCAATAGGGAGTTGGTTGATATGTTTATGGGAACACCGACAGCCCTCTTCAATCATCCGATTGAAACTCTTCACCGGATTCACCGAAATGATATTGACAAAGAGCGTATGAAGTCGGTATCAAGAGTGGGAAGATTCGTGAGTCATCATCAAATGTCCAAGAGATCTTTTGGTGGTAAGAAAGAAGCTAATGTTGTGTATGGTCGAAAAGCTAAGCCAAGACCGACCGCTCAATCTGGGGCGGCTTGTGATCTCCAATCCTACATCAAGACAACCTCACGAGACAACGCCAGAGCGAGCGCCACGAAGACAAGTACAAAGATCAACATGCCATTGTCGCAAGCCTTGCAACACATGTTGAAAGCAGATGATTACCTTGAGGGATCCTCCTAATGTCAACACTTCCTCTCCGAGATACAATCCTAATGCTAAGTGTGCTTACCATTCTAATGCCGTGCATAGTAATCGATGATTGTTGGGCTCAAGAACAAGGTTCAAGATATGATTGAAGCTGCAAGATTGAGTTTGACCCTCCCGCTGAGACCGAATGTGATCAACGCGCCTATGCCTAATCATGACAAGAGCTCAAATGTTGTTATGACGATACTTATGTTTTCAACATAGATGACTTGGCCATTCCTCCGATGATGTTAAGAAGAATTTGCTAAGCCGTGTCAATCCAGATGCCCAGAGATTGTCGTTGGTGCCCATCTCGCACCGATGGCTGTCCTTGGTTGAGAAGACGTGTTCAAGGCATGATGGATAATCGTGAGATACTATTCCCGAAACCACCTGCGGTGCGTGTGATGAAATGTCTAAGTTGAAGGTCAAGATGTGAATGAAGTCGCACTATCCGTGTGGGATACCTGGCAACCAAGTGGAAATATGACTACATGGTGAAGTACACTCGCCCGAGAGCTACAAGATTCCTATTGAAGATGTTAAGGTAACCGATGGGGTGACGATTTCTTAAGATTATGCCGATGTTAACACAATAAGGATTTCTCTCACGATCCTTGCCTAGAATGGCGCTCTCATCATTACTTTCCAAGACCAATTCCATATTCCTCCGACAAGGTTATCCTTGAACTATGGAGCTGATGTTTACTATCATGGCGCCAAGCAAGACCCTCTCGACCATTGAAGATCTTACATTGAAGCTACCATTCTTGACATTGACAACATCACGGATCAAGTAAGGTGACCAACCGAAGAGTGTTCTCTCCAGATATCTCTCCTCCAAAAGACACCGCGACTCCAACCGCATTCCAATTTATTCAATCCATTCCCAAGAACTGACTCATCCCGCTCACCAAGTACCAAAGGAAGTTATAAGAACACTCCAAACAAGAAATGGAGGAAATTCAAGATTATCAAGAAGAGTGACTACAATGGTGGAATATGGGATGACTGTCCAAGATCTCCATGCTTGCTCGCTCTTGTGCTCCGAGACCCATGCTAATGCCTTAGTGAAGTTTCAAGAATGCTCACGCATGCAAGACACTACCACCGATCAATTTGAAGTTTGTATTGCTAGCCTGCCAACAACGGCCTAGGCTTCTTTGATGCCGATTTGACTCGCTGAAAGAAACACAACAAAGCCTTGCACATCTCGTTGAATGAAAGGGTACCATTATCTCATGTTTTGGTGGATACCGGTTCGCCTCAATATTCTTCCAAGATCGCTTTTGATCGACTTGATGTCGAAGGGTTGGTTCTCGAGACCCAGTGACATTATTGTGAGAGCTTTTGACGATTCTAATTAAAAAGGCTTGAGAGCTCACCGTCAAAGTTGGTTCCTGCACTTTTGATTACTTTCTTTGTCATGGACATCCGTCCAGCTTTCTTGCTTACTTGGACGCCTTGGATACATGGGGCAGTTACTTACCTTGCATCGTAAGTCGAAGTACCCGTGGAAGGTTGTTACAAGATGTGGTGAAGAAGAGTATATGGTCACCATCTACAATCATTCGATACCTGAGATGGAGGGTGAATTCTTTGAGACTTCGCTGCTTTTGAAACAATACCGAGTCATGCCCTGCTGACTCTCCACATTCTCGGTTACACAAGCTCCGCTTAGGATGGCCTCACCAAAGATGCTGCCGCAGTTGAAGAAGGTAGTTCTATTTGGGGTCACCTCGATCTTCCTTTCAACCGACAAGACTGGTTTAGGCTTCACCATCAAAGGTCGAAGATGATACGCGAACGTGCCGGCCAACTTCCTTCCGTGATCGCCAAAGTGGAATCCATGCTATAGAAGACGACGACAACGACTTCGACATCAAAGTGGATCTTCCCAACTCGCATCACGGACTCAGAATTGGAAGATCAAGACGCTATACCAATCTCCTTTAGCGTGAGTAATTGCTTTTGTTTTGTTTTACTTTTCGTTTTTATGTTTTCAACAATAAACTCTAAAGCCTAGTGCCTTGCCCGCATCATGGCTCGCTTATGTAGGGTTTTATCTCCGTTCATGTATTTTCATTCAATAAATTGTTGGACTTTTGCATTCAATTGTTTGTTTTCTTTCTTTACTTTATCACCCTTCAAAAGCTATGTGTTTCTTACACACACCCACATGGTACATCGCAGTAATCACTCCGAATCTCATATTAACAAAATGCTATTGCTAAATATGACTTCGATAATCCGATCTACCAAGCCAAGATGAAAGTGAGGAAGATTGTGAAGTGCCGTGAGAACTTGCCGATCTGCTAAAGAAGAAGAGCGAGTTATACAACCACACAAGAGCAAGTTGAGGTTGTGAATTGGGTCCGACGAAGATGTAAAAGAGATCAAGATAGGAGCGGTCTTGAGAATAAGGTAAAGAAAGATTGGTTCAGATGCTAAGACTATATTGAGGTTTTTGCTTGGTCATACTAAGACATGCCAGCCTAGACATTGATATTGTGGTACACCGATTATTGAACAAAGAAGGTTTTCTCCAAAGGAAAGTAAGATTTGTCGATGCGCCCCGAGATGTCGAGAAAATCAAAGCAAGTTATGAAAGTTCAACGCCGGCTTCTTAGTTACTTTATCCACAATGGGTTGCAAATGTGCCTGTGCCAAGAAGGATGGCAAGGTACGAATGTGTGTGGATTACGTAGATCCGAACAAAGCGAGTCCGAAAGACGATTTTCCCTTCCTCATATTGATGTTCGTAGACAACACCGCCAACATAAGGTATTCTCCTTCATGGATGGTTTCTCCTACAATCAAATCAAAATGGCTCTCAAGACATGGAGAAGACTACTTTGTTACGGGGCACTTTCTCGCTACAAGGTTATGCCGTTCGATTGAAGAACGCTGGCGCCACTTATCGCGTCATGGTGACATTGTTTCATGACATGATTCATCACGAGATAGAGGTCTACGTTACGACATGATAGCTCGATCACGATGAAGAAGAACATCTTGATCATTTGCGAAACTGTTTGATGATTGAAGAAGTACGATTGAGACTTAATCTTAACAAGTGCTCTTTTGGAGTCGATCCGAAAACTCTTAGGGTTTGTTGTCGTGGTAAAGGTATTGAGGTTGACCCGCCAAGGTTAAAGCTATTCAAGAGATGCCAGACCTCCCGACCGAGAAAGAAGTCGAGGTTTCGGGCCAATTTAACTACATTGCCGTATCATTGCACATCTAATCGCTACTTGTGAGCCAATCTTCAAGTTACTCAAGAAAGATCAAGTGGTAGAATGGAATGACGATTGCCGATCGCTTTTGACAAAATCAAGGAATACCTACAATCCTCCTATCCCGATGCCACCGCCAAAGGAAGACCTCTTATCATGTACTTGATGTTGTTAGAGAATCAATGGGATGTGTGTTGGGGCAACATGACGAGTCCGGTCGAAAAGAGCATGCAATATACTACCTTAGCAAAAAGTTTACCGATCAGAAACAAGATACTCACAACCGAGAAAACTTGCAACGCTTTATGCTGCTCGACTAAGACAAGATATGTTGACTCACACTACTTTGTTGATTTCAAGATGGATCCGATAAAATACATATTTGAGAAACCACTCTCCGAAGAATAGCAAGATGGCAAATGATCTTGACCGAATACGACATCCAATGCACTTCTCGAAAGCGATCAAAGGAAGTGTGGTAGCCGATCATTTGGCTATCAAGCCATAGATGACTATCGCCTATGCGTTCGAATTTCCATGAAGATGTTTTACTAGTTACAGATTAGAAGAACTGTGCCCGCACGAAGGACCCGAACAAGGATCCCGATGGACCATGGTCTTTGATGGAGCCTCAATGCACTTGGCAATGGCATTGGCGCCATTATTACATCCCCGGCAGCATGCCTTTCACCGCCAGATTATGCTTCAGCTTGCACTAACAACATGGCCATCATTTAAGCGTGCATTATGGGTATTAAAGTCGCTATTGACTTAAGAATCAAGTTCTTGCAAGTGTATGGAGACTCACTTTAGTGATCATCAGATAAAGGAGTGGATATGAAGCATCCGAATCTCATTCCAGACGAGCATGTTCGAGTTTGATCCCCTACTCAAGAGATTACTTTTGATCATATTCCACGAGAAGAGAATCACTATGACGATTACTACTATGTCATCTATGTTCAAAGTTAGATGGGACAACGAGGCTCCCCGCATCATCATCGAAGTTTGACGAACCAAAGATATTGTTATGAGCTTGATACGTAAGAGAAACCTTGGTACTATGACGTGAAGAGGTATCTTGAGACTCAAGAATATCCCAGGGCATCTCACAATGATAAGAAGTTCTTGAGAAGGTTTGCATCCAAATTCTTCCTCAACAGATCTTATACAAGCGCAACCACGACTTGTGCTTATCTACTGTAGATCGTAAACAAAGAATACGTATCATGGAAGAGTTAACTACATTTGGTACCCACTCGGCAACTCGATTTTCAAAAATCATTTAAATGAATTTTCAAAACAATGAAATCGCCACCTAATTTTATTTGTTCTAGAAAGAACGGGAAATATAGATAAAACCCACAAAAATTGATAAGGCGGTCTACAAGACCAAAAAGCATAGATTCGGAGTCGGTTACGCAAGAGGAAGGTATTAGCACCTCTTATCCATCGATTTCGATGGGACCCATTTAGTTCAAAATGTGTTTGTGTGTGTATTCGCTAATTTCTAAATTATGAATTTAAGAAAGAAGAAAACATTTGTTTGTTATTATTTTGAGTTTGCCACGGTTTTGAAACCGCTGCGTTTCACGTATTCCTCGCAATGGGAAAGTCAAAACTCCGTAGTTCTTGTTGAAAATGTCTTGGATTGGTTGTGTTGATTTTAGAAGAAAATGTTTTGATTTTTGATAATCCCATATGAGCTGAAAAATATTTGAATGAGTTGAATTGATTTTAATTGTAGATGACAAGTACCAAAACGTCGGATATCCTCTAACGATTCGATACTCGAGATTGGTGATTGAGGTCAACCGATCATCTCTCATCCAAAATCTTTATTATGAAAGGAGTGAGGTGAAACGTTCACTTTTATTAAGTGTTATGGAATAAAGTATTTAAGTCATTGGGTTACCCTCTAATGGCCCAAATATTTACGCTCTAATTAAATCTGGGCTTAACCTCTAACAATTTAATTAAGTTTAACACTATGTTTTTTGTTTTTGTAGAAAAGTTGATTTAAAGAAAACAAATTCAATTAATTAATTTAATATGAAAGTGTTTTAAATGTTCAAGTGTATGGAATAAAGTATTCAAGTCATTGGTTACCTCTAATGGCCCGAGTATTTTATTTTAATTAAATTGTTGGGCGAACCTCTAACAATTTAATTAAGTACCATAACACTTTTTTATTTGAAAGTGTGTTGAAAATTGCAGCGTTGGACGAGAGAAATGATATTTCGGGTTATGATTAACCAAGTATATGGACTTGATTAACCTCGAGGATAGGTGCCCTATCCCCAACCATGAGACCCTCGATGCATGGTGATTGGTATGTGGACCAATTATTTTCTGTTATGATTAATCAAGGCAACAAGGGCCCTAATTAACCTCGTGAGGATGGCCATGCCCATCCCCAACCATGAGACCCTTAGAGAATTTGGTGTGGTAACCAAAATAAGAGAGAGAGCGAGGCGCCGTTATTTTATATTAATGTGAGAGTGAGTGTACGATCGTGTAATAAACATGCAAACGGATAATGTAATAGCGGATAATAAAAGAAAATAAATTAACACACAATACAAATCGAAATTTAAATAATTATTAGTATAGATATTTTTTTACTTGATGAAAAATCAACTAACAATTTAATTGATTGTTCAACAAATGAAAAACTACCATATGCCAAATATTATTTAATACATCATTATATAAAAAAAACTTGCATAATATTGAATTTAAAGAGAAAGTTTAGGAATGGGCCTGATTGAAGCTTTAAAACTGGGGGTGCAAACAGGAAACTGAGCCCAAGCCCAAAAGTGCTGCTGGATCTTGTATGAGATGCTCCATGGAAACAGAGTGTGGTCCACCATTCTGGATCGTTGGATCTAGGCTTTATGATCCGATGGCTTGTGCAGAGGGTAAAATAGATACAGAGACATATACACAGATTTCAAATAGACATTGTGTGGTGACAAGTGTCACCACCTAGACTAATAACATGGCTAAACATGCTAATACCTTCTTAAACTCATTTTTACATGTTATAAATTATATAAAACAAAATAATACTAATTTAATTAAATAAATAATAATACTAGTAAAATAAGAAAAGAAATTAATTTATTGTTATTATATTATTATATATTATATCTTTAAACCAAAACTAAATTAAATTAGCTTTATATACTAATCAACCTTTTTATATTATAAAACTAATTTATTTATTTTTAAAAGCAACTAAATTAAAAGAAGAGGAAAGGTTGTTGTATTTTATCTAGTGATTAAATATAACTCGAAAACTAATGTAGAAATCAAAACAATAATGGAAGAAAAAAGACTCACTCTTCCTCATCTCTCGATCTCTCGCCGCCTCGACCCTAACTGCTCGCTCTCATCCTCGCCCGACTCTCCACCGTGGCTCGCGACATCTCACCATGGAATCTCTTTATTTCGATTTCGCTGCCACGAATCTCACCGATCTCTCGCCGCCATCGCTGCTCACGAATCTCTCTCTCTCTCTCGTTGGTTTTCGATCGCTGTTCTCACCGATCCCTCATCGCCGCCGTTTCCGACCTCTCATCTCTCTCGCTCGATCACTCTGGCATGTTTATAATTTTCTGGAAAAACTGATTTAGGTGCGTATGTGTTTTACAGGTTGTGAAAACGGAAAGGAAAGATAGGAAACGAGACCCTGGGCCCTAAACAAAAAAAGATGACGGTACGATGCTGAAAACGGAACACTGAGATGAGGATGGGAGAAGGATGGCGACACAGTGTTCGCAACCTCCTCCTTCCACTGCTGAACTGGTATTACCTTTCAATTTCTTTTCCGCTATTTCGGATTCTTTTTTCTGAAGGGGGAAATGATTGGGAAATGATGATTCGAAATGTTTGTTGTTTGTTTTGACTGTTCTGGGTTGCTCTGGTATTCTGGGTTTTTGTATGAATGTTCTTGCTGTTCTTGTGTTTCTGGGTTTGTGTTTGAATATGCGGCTAGGGTTTTTCAAAAATGAACAGTTGCCCTCGATTATTGTGCTTTTACTGCTTTTATATTGCTCTGTTCTAGGGTTTCTAACTGTCAGTCTTTGGGACAAGGGCTTTTGAAAACAAAAACCGAAAAAACCGGGCTTAGAGTGTTATGTTTTTAACTGCTGGTTGGAAAACAATATGCCGCTTTATGTTTTCTCAAGACGGACTTAGCAGCACTACTTGATGGGTGAAATACTTTTGAAACTTTGTTGTCAGTTGTTATCGATTCTCGTATGGGCTGCATTGTTGTTTTATATTTTATTTCGATTACAAAAGACTTTGTAGTTGCAGCAACTTTAGTGGTGATGATGTTTCTGAACCACACCCCCCTTTTGTGAACCAACATGAGTTGTGATTTGCAAAAGGGTGGGTTTTTTGAACATGAATGATAAACAATCCTCAACATAAATCTGATCCCAAACATTTCCCCCTAATGATGAGATAAAAACCGTTTTGAATACTTGTTAATGTTGTCCGTTTATTTGCTAACCGTTTCCTTGTTTGTTTCATGATTGTGAGCAATGGTGCGAGCTTGGAGGAATGGCAAAGGAAAGCTTTGGACAAGAAGGCCAGGTTTGAAGTTAGAGCAAGAAAGCATGGAAACCAAAGGACCACAAAACTCCCAATAGCAAATAGGATTTAGGCATGACATTTGTAATTTTTACTTGTATGTTTGCATTTTGTAAATAGGATTAGGATAGAAATTTGGGAATTTTGTAATATCACAAATACTTGAGTTATAATTTGTGGATTCCAAGGATTTTGTAAAGAAACAAATTATTGAATAACAATATGAATTTTGCATACAATACAAAACTTTGTGAATTCGAATGTGGTATTGTGAAACTTTGTAGAGTTGAAAAGAAGGTGACAAGGTTAGGAGTTATGTGACAAAAGGTTTGAAACTTGCAAAGTTTTCTTTGAAAATTAATGGCTCAAAAACTTGCACCATGTTCATGCACGAGTTTAGGATAGCATAAACAAAACGAGTTCTTGATTTTGAAACTTAACACATCACTAATGCAATTTCTTGTCATAACACTTGTAGCTATTATTTGGAAACCACACTTACCGTGACTAAAATGAATAGTTTATATTCGATATGGTGAAGTATCGATTAAAATGCGTATTTAATTCCAAATTCAAACCAAATCATAAATCCAGACATAAGTAAAGACATGGTTGCTAAACAAAACCTCATGTACGCCTCCGATTCGATTCTAAAAGATAAGAGGCCTGTGAATCACCATGAGGACATCCGGGAACAACGGCTTCGAACACATTCAACTTTTAAATCCTCCTTCCAACTCAACGCGTTGAATATACAATAGGATAGCTTCGAACTTGTAATCTAAAGAAAACCCCAAACATCCAAGTCGCTTTGCCATTCCCAAATTCCGGTTGGTTAAAACAAGTAAACATCTTCTAAATCTTGTAACATAATTACCTCAAGCCACCCAAACCCTAAAACCCCGTAACTAAAGACATCAATGTACATATGTGCAATTGGTACCTTCCAAACACAAATGATACGAAGTTTGAACCAACGCCTTGATGCAGAATGATGCAGATGTGATGAGCGAATGAATGTCTAAAGCGAGTGACCCAATGGAAACATATGCAAAATGAATGCAAAGCCTAAGCCGTAATAATTGATATAGGAGGGCAAATTTTGGGTGCAATAGTTGTTCTATTTAATCGTCTTAAACCCGAAAGTGAGATTACGCTAGCCTTTGAACTTTCAAGGTAGAAGAAGATTAAATACTCAAAGAACCCTAAAATTTGCATTCAAGAACAGTAGAAATATTTTTGCTTTTTTGATTTTTTTTGATTGATTTTTTTATACATTTTTTTGGTGTTATTTTTTGTAAAAGATTTCGGCATCGAGAAACGAATGCGCTTTAAATAAGCGTCGAGATTAGAAATGAAACCGATAGATCTTTGGAACGCATACTTGAATAAGTTGTCGCAGATCAAACGAAACCGCATGCACCTTTGGAACAAGCATAATAAGTTGTTCGCAGATCGAAGGTAAGAACTCATAGATCTTTGAACGCGTGATACTCAATAAGTTGCATCGCAGATCAAAAACGAAACCATATTTTTGGAACGAGCATACTTCAATAAGTTGCTTCGCAGATCGAAGGTAAGAACTCATAGATCTTTGAACGCACATACTTCAATAAGTTGCATCGCAGATCAAAATGAGAACAGTGATCTTTGAACGCGATACTTCAATAAGTTGCATCGCAGATCAAAACGAAACCGATGACGCTTGAACGAGCATATTTCAATAAGTTACTTCGCAGATCGTAAAGGTAAGAACTCATAGATCTTTGAACGCGATACTCAATAAGTTGCATCGCAGATAAAAATGAGAAAGTAGATCTTTGGAACGCGATACTCAATAAGTTGCATCGCAGATCAAAACGAAACCGCATGCACCTTTGGAACGAGCATACTTAATAAGTTGCTTCGCAGATCGAAAGGTAAGAACTCATAGATCTTTGGAACGCGATACTCAATAAGTTGCATCGCAGATCAAAATGAGAATGATGTGAGTATATGTCGTAAAGATATTAGACACACACAAGAAGGAGACGGATCGAGCAGACTAACGGGAGCACATATATGGAATGGTAAAACGCCGATCAAGACAATTTACGGGAAAAGGCCAACTGTAAGAGACTCTAGCGAGGATTGCTAGGCTATGTTGGGCTTTAAAAGTTTGCAAATATGCAAGAAATACAATATCCCGTGCCAAAGGCGGGTGTAATTCTTCAAGAGTGGCAATTATATGAATTACCACACACCAAGTATGGATACTCAAATAACCGAGAAGCAAGAAAGGTTAGACATCGACTTTACTCACACTCTATCGACAGAGGCAAACACGGGTAAGAATACCAAAATAAAATTTGCAAAAAGTAAGACGCTTGGTAATTGAATTGAATTGAACGATGTAGGAGACCGACACGTGGTCAAAATGCAGAGAATACAACAACAAGAAGAATTTCTTGAGGGAACTCTGACTGGGAATACCACTGGGGATTTTTTATGGATAGACTTATCTTCGGAGACGCAAAAGGTACTCGATAAAGACTTTAATCTGGCTTATGCTTAGATGCATGTTTGAGATTATTATTTTTAGCGTAATGCTCCATATCAATGGAAATGCTACGATTTTGATGCTATGCAATGCAATGATGCATGTTTGAGATTATTATTTTTTAGCGTAATGCTCCATATTAATGGAAATGCTACGAATTTTTGAGAATGCAATGCAATGATGCATGTTTGAGATTATTATTTTTTAGCGTAATGCTCCATATCAATGAAAATGCTACGCTGCTTTTTTTGATGCTATGCAACGCAATGATGCATGTTTTGATATTTCGTCCTAGGACTAAAGGCAATGAGAGCCGAGGAAACATCAACCACCCATGAATTGAATATAAATCAACTGTCTTTATCAAAGAGATGATAGTCCGACCCGACAAGGGGATTGCAGAATAGAAGTATCCTTTCAATGATCAACATCACTGGGGAAGTAACTCTTGGAGATTAACATTCATCCGGGATGGCAATCATGTTGCGTTGAGTTCCTAACTTCAAGAACTCAGATTTCGAGCCTTGCATAAGAGGAGTCGATATCTTCTCCGCACAAGTGAGCCTTTGAAAATCATCTCGCCATGGGAACGCCTTTGCGATCTTCCGCGACGATTTAAAGAGTGATAACATTCGAGGGCACACATATGCCATAAATAACTCTTGTTGAGAGAAAGAAACCTTTGTCGGTGACCGATGCCCAGCGCATGATGCCTTTTGCATAATTGAAAATGTAAACAGGGACATAACAATAATTCGCTACGAGATCAACTGCTTCAATCATAATGGTGTACCAAATTCGAGTAACTTCAGAATTATGCCACGTGTCGGGGCAATCATGTTTTATGTGCAAAGTTTATTAAAACACCGGACGTTGTTTAAACAAAACAGCTTAAAAACATGAAAATAAGACAGAGATAAATAATAGAAAACACATTTGATGAAAGTAATTTTATTGATTGATTAGCCCGTAAATGAGCATTTACATCAAGAAGCAAATCCTCAAAAGAGGCAATTTCTTATACATCAAAGTTAAAAGAAAAGGTGACAATAAAATCATGGATTTTGTCGAACTCGAATCCGCCATGCTCTTCACAACTTCAACATCCCTTAACATTGAGCTATCCGAAATGTCCGATTAGCCTAATCCTCAATCCTCCGGATTATCAAGTTTTTGTAGATAGTGACCAAAGCATGTGTCGTATTGTAGTCGCTCGCCTTGAATCCCTAATTTTTGCTCGGACCGCCTTTTCGGTTTTCAATCCACCGATACCTTTTTGCCCAAGCCGCCTTTCGTGTTTTCGACTTGCCGTGTACAATCTTTTATATTTATCCCTAACTTTTGCCCAACCTCTTGGTTCGCGGGATGCCCTTATTTTGCTTAGGCTACCAACCTAACGGGTCTCTTTTATGTAAGTATTTTTGACTACATCCGCATTGATCGGGTGAGGGAAATCCTCCCGTCCATAGTCGCGCAAACATAGCTCCTCCAGAGAAAACTTCTTCACGACATACGGTCCTTCATAATTGAGCCCACTTGCCCCGAGCGTCTACTATTAGAGGCAAAATTTCTTCAAAGACAAGGTCACCACTTGAAATTCCGAGGACACACTTTCTTGTCGAAAGCCATTTTCATACGCTCGTATATAGCTGTCCATGACAATAGTCACAATCTCTTCTCGCCGATGAGATTTAATTGATCAAGTCTGCTTTGAACCCATTCAGCTTCATCGAGTTGCACATCCGTTAAAATCCTTAGGAAGGAATTTCAACTTCCACGGTAGGACTGCCCATACCGATACCAAGGAGAAGGGAGTTGCCCTCGCTGACGTCTCGATTGAAGTGCGATAGCCGTGCAAGGCAAATGGTAACATCTCGTACAATCCTTGTAAGTGACAACCATCTTCCGTATAATCTTCTTGATATTTTTGTTTGCCGCCCAGACCATTCATTTTTGGACGATATGGAGAAGAGTTATGATGTTTTATCTTGAAGTCACACGCCTCTTTCATCATTTTGTTGTCGAGATTCGAGCCGCATCGTGAATGATCTTCTCGGAACCCCATAGCACAAATGATATTATGCTTGATGAAACGGTGACCACTTGTCTAGTGACACGAGCATAAGATGCCGCCAACCCATTTGGTAAAGTAGTCAATGGCAACAAGGATGAATCGATGTCCATTAGAAGCGGTGGGCTTAATTTCTCCAATCATATCAATGCCCCACATCGCAAAAGGCCATGGAGAAGTCAAAACATTCAATGAAGAAGGTGGTACATGCATCTTATCAACAGAGATTTGACATTTGTAACATGTTTTAGCATGGTTGTATAAATGCTCTCCATGGTGGACCAATAATAGCCTCGCTTCCTCATGATCTTGGCCATGGTGTGTCCACTAGAATGCGTCCCGAAGAACCTTCATGAATTTCTTCTATAATCTTATTTGCTTCGTGGTTCATCCACGATCCGAGCAAAACAGAAGTCATAGTTCCTTTTGTACAACACACGCCATTGAGGAAAAATTAATCAGTACTTCGCAGGCCTTCTTATCAACGATGGAAGCATCTCGTATTCTTTCGCCCTCGAGATACCTTTGATGTCATAGAACCAGGGTTTTCATCCTCTTCACCTTCTACTATAGCAACGCAGCTCATCCAACCTCATTATAGTGATAGATGGGGCATCATTCGCCCATCCGACCTTAAACATGGATGACAGAGTAGCCAAAGCATATGCCAAATTGTTCTCCTCCTTGGGATGTGATCAAAAGTGATCTCGTCAAATAAGGGATCACCAGACGGATCTTGTATGGAATCAAATTCGCGGGTCTCCCAATCTCCATTGATTTGACTAATTACAAGGCGTAATCTCCAGATACCGCTAAGATCTTGATTCTCGATCAATGGTCGCTTCAATTCCAAAAATACAAGCTTCAGACCGCCACATTATTGGTGCAATCGAAACATTCGCAAGAATGGAATATGAAAACCGTTGAGAAGTGATAATGGCGCCAACGCCATTTCCTAATGCGTTTGAGGCTCCATCGAATGCCATCGCCCACCGCGAGCTGGCTCGGGTCCCTCTTCGGGCCTGAATGTTACAATCTCGATATACATAATGTCCTCATCGTGGAACTCAAACTCTCATCCGATAGTCATCATCTAATGGTTGTTGAGCGAGATAGTCCGCCACCACACTACCTTTGATATTCCGAGTAGTGTATTGATATCATATTCGTCAGATCATTTGCCAACGGGCCACCCTTCCGTGAGAGCCGGCTTCTCAAAGATATACTTTATCGGGTCCATTTTGGAGATCAGAGAGTAGTGTGAGTTAACATATATTGTTCGAGCCGCTTTGTCCCATGCGAGTGCACAACAAGTCTTTCCAATAATGAATACCCCGATTCGCATTCTGTGAACTTTGCTCAAATAGTATATGGCGGCTCTTTCCCGTGCCTCATCATGTTGACCGAGCACACAACCCATGGAATTCTCCAACACGGTCAAGTACATAATCAACGGCCTACCTTTCCACCGGGGTGAGAGAATTGAGGCTCTTGTAGGTACTTTATATCGTCGAATGTCCGTCGACAATCGCCATTCCACCTAGTCGCTGGATTCTTTTCAATATTTTGAAAATAGGTTCACGTAGTGTGAGATGAGAAATAAACCTAGCGATGTAATCCGCCTTCCCAAGAAACCTCGCACTTCCTTTTCTCGTCCTTGGCTCTGCATCTCTTGTATCGCTTTATCTTAGCAGTGGTCAACCTCAACCTTTTCTCACTCACATAAAGCCTAAAAGTTTCCCGATCTCACCCAAAGGTGCACTTACTCGGTTCAACCTCACTCAACTTCCTCAACCTTTCGAATAATTTCAACAAGTGAACCTGTGTTCTTCTTCGTCTAGGACTTGGCAATCATATCATCAACGTATACTTCAACTTTATGCATCATATCATGAAAGAGAGTAACCATAGCGTCACCGATACGCTGTCTCCGCTCTTCAAACCAAAAGGCATCACTTGTAATGTAAGTCTCACGGCACAAGTAATGTAGTTTTCCATATCATCACGCCATCTTAATCCTGGTTGAGCCAGAAACCATCCATGAAGGAGAATACTTTAGCTTGAGCAGCATTATCACCAAAATGTCGATAAAAGGAGAGGGAAGTCATCCTAGGGCTAGCTCTATTCAAATCCCTATAATCAACACACATCCTTACCTTGCCGCCTTCTTCGGCATCAAAATGTTTGCAACCTGGGGGATAAGAAACAACCTTTAGGAAACCTGCTTCCATTTGTTTCTGAACTCTTCTTGATTTTTCTTGACATTTGGATGTGTGTTCAAGCTTCGCTTACCGTGCCTTTGAGGGCAATTCATGCATGACGATGTCAAGATTCAACCCGGCATATCTTCATAAGACCAAGCAAAGATGTCCACGTACTCATGTAGCATTTCGACAAGCTTTTGCTTAACTCCATCTTCCAATGCTGCCCGATCTTGACCTCCTTTCGAGCATCCCCGGTTCCTAGATTGATCACTTCTAGAGCCTCTTCGTGCGGCCGATGACCTTTCTTCTTGCCTCAACTCCCGCTAATTCTTCGTGTAATTCACGCCCCTTCGGCTTCCTCTTCAGCTTGATAAATCGGTTCGTTTAAATCATAATGAGCCACAGCTGAATCATTGTCGACAAAACTGGTCCGTCAAGGACACATCTCGTTGTTGGTAATTATTTTTATTATTATTTTTAATTAAGTTTTTTAATAATAAAATAAAAAAGAAGAGACAAAAGGTTTGTATAAAAGAAAGTAAAATTTGATATTGTCACCTTTAAAAAGAAAGTGGAAGAAAACAAAGAGAGAAAAATTTGAATGCAAAAAGGACGCCCTTCATTAATGATAAACTTGAAAGTTAAAACATGGTGGTCCTACAAAGATGATCACTACGCCTTGGGCATAACGTAGGAATTATGGCATGACATAAAAAATGTAAAATTACTCTTCAAAACGGGTAACCACAAGAACATCTTCAACGAACCAATTTGAAAGCTCACGCCCCGGAACAAGAGGGTAGATCCACTTGTCCACATCATAGTCACCGCTTCACCATCAATGGCATCAACATCTTCAACTGGATTCCACCTTTGACAAACTTGACAGGAGGAGACACCCTTTGCTCACGGGGTGGAGACGAGACCTTCATTCCGGGAGCAAAACCCAACCCCTCTTATCCGTCCCTAGGAAGTTCTAGCACCTTTCCCACCCTTCGTGATGTCCCGACTTGACAATAGCTTCAGCTTGTAGGATGCCATGGAGACTTCACCTTTGCAAAGGGATCTTATCGATCGATACCTCTCAAAAGCTTGGCATGGAGTTTCGTGGATCTCCTTCAACTTCAACATACCGAAAGTTGCTCGATGACTCGACGACATAATCTTCACCATAAATGGTGACCACCTTCCCATTGATTAAGAACTTCACTTTTGGTGCAAGGTGGATGTCACAAAGACCAGCCCCATGAATCCAGGGGCATCCAAGCAAACAATGTGAGGGAGGGATTAATATCCATGACGAAAAAGTCGATCAAAACCCGTGGGCTATTTAATAGTGCAGTCCACCTCGCCAAACACCGATCTCTTCGACCCATCAAACGCCTTAACTATCAAATCACGGGTCTCAAAGACAACCCCTTCATAATCCAACTTCAAGAAAGTAGACTTTGAAGAACATTGAGGATGATCCTGTCAACCAAAGACACGGATAAAGTAGTTCTCGCTATCTCCACGTAGACGTAGCGTTATGCTTCCTCGGGAGGTAAATCAAGTCAAGAAACCGAGACCATTACTTGTCAAATGTTGTTCACAATGCCTCCAAATTGGTTAACCGAGATCTCTTGGGGAACCAAAGACGCTCCCAACAAATGCATCGAGTTGCCAGGCTCTCAATCCTCAACAAAGCTAAGATAGAAATCTTAGGCTGGCCGAGCTGGTCGATTATCTTGTAATCGCCTTCCTTATATACCCTATTAGTTCTTCAACATCTCTTGGTCAATCTGTGGCCTCGTAATGTGTTCTCAAATCTTGGTGTTGACTCACCCCAATCATGACTCCTTTCCCTTTGCTTTAGCCTTGGCCAAAGCTTCGTGACTTTTCTCAACTAGATTGGTGGAGAGAAGATTCGCCCACTTGGTAATCCGACTTTCTTCCGCAATGTCATGCATCGCAGCTCAAATCTTCTTCCAATCTTCATCGACTTTCCCTTCGTAGGTCTCCACATTCAATTTTCACAATACAGTAGCACTCGTAATCCATACCTACCTGAATGGCCTTTTCACTAGTGTAGGGAACGGCCCGCAAAGTAATGATCACAGGAGGTTTCTTAGTCGGCATGTGGATTGTAACGGAATCTTCTAGAAGTGACTCGGATAGTAACCACGCCAACTCATCTCCACCATTCTTCATATCAGTTCTTTTCCGACGAATCAAGAGTCCTTCAAGAATCGAATCTCGCCTCCTCTTCAACTTATCACAACCTTCAACTTGAATTAAACATTGCTTACAACCATCATCACAAATGTGGAAATCTCCCTCAACAATAATTGCTTTTTATCCACTACAACGGAGTGGTCAAACCACTAACATCCATTATCGTGTTCAAACTTCCATCTTCGCAAATTGCATTAACAATGCTTTCCACCATGAGGAGGTAAAGGTACGAATGACATTGGGAGGGAGGAGGTCCAAAGTTGATTGCCTCGTGTCAGTGTAATTCAACCTTGTACTTGAAAGTATAGAATTCTCAATGGAATGCCCTGAGCATTAGAATGATAGAGACAATGGGCATTCGCATTGAAGTACTTTGGGTTGTCGTATTAATCTTTAGATGGCGAATTCAATCATATTCGTACTTTGTAAATGGGGTTAATACCGCATAAGACATTGGCAAAGGTCAAACTTCTTCATGGGTCTGGCGGTATTGTCTCGAGCAACATCTTGTTTTGGAACACTAGTGAATAGTTACAGAAAGAATTTGGCGATTGAATTTCGGCGCTTCTCTTTCCTCTTCGCCATACAAAGGCGCTGACTCCTCCTTCCTTCTTCTCGTAACCACCAAAAGCCTTTTGGCGCCACCAACTTGATTTCACAGACCAACATCTTGGATCTTTCCTAACTTGATCCCCATCTCAACTCTTTCTCCAAACATCACCATGTCACGAAAGCACCGGGCCGACCGCAAGAGGTACGCCCATCTAGTGTGCCGGTAGAACATTTCCACCATCTCTCGCTCCACCATGGGGGTTGAACTTAGCAGCTACTCTCGCCACCTTGCGCTGCATCTTTGAAAGATTCGCTTTTTCCGAGCTAAGTTGTGCAACCGGTTCTCGAGGTGCCATCGTTGTTAAAGTTTAGTGTTGAACAAAAGCTACAACCAACTCTCTCCAAGTTCGCACTGGAGCTATCAAGGCCCATATACCAATCCAATGGCCCATCACCAAACTGCCTTGAAAGAAATGCATCAAGAGCTTCTCATCCTCGTAAAGGACATCCTCCTATAGTAATACCTCAATGAGTTTTAGGACAAGAGTTGCCCTTGTACTTGAAAGCTCCGATTTTGAATTTTGGAGGAATCTTCACTCCTTGAACTAAACCAAGTTGGACATGCGAACCCCAAAACATCCTCGATTCTCAAAGGCTTGAAGCGCCCCCAGCATCTTCAACTTCCGATCGCCTCGCCGCTCTTCCACATTGGAAAACCAACCTCAAAATTATCCTCCCAATCTGGGAGCAGGAATCTGGAGTCCTTCTACGGGTGGAGGAACCATCCAGCCCGTCACGGGCGATGTGGAGTAGGCGGAGGAGGAACCACCGAAGCGTGATTCATTTGAGAAGCTTGATTTCTCCTAGAAGATCCCAAGACCGTGTTGACCTCTAAGCTAATTCCCGGAAAGCATTCCCATGAGGGGGAGGAACAATCAAGGCCTCAAGAGTGGTCATAGCGGCCTCACAACCAGAGCTCTCAACTCTCTTGTTGCAGCCATGTTTTGAATTATCTCCATCAATTTCCTATACGAGTATCCATTCTGTCCTGTGGCAGCTGTCAAGCTTCCTCCCTTCTCCATCATTCTTCAAGTTACTGCTTGCACGATGAACGATGAAACCTGAGTCTCTGTCTGGGAGAAGAAACCAACGCGTATAAGATGACCGATCTCAATACCCTCTATGTATGATATGCTATGGGAGTATGCATGCATGCCCATGATATGTTTTTGTACATTTTATTTTCAGACTTTTGAAGACTCGTTAGCTAACAATAAACATTAGAAAAACTGATTAAACCGCAATTCAACGAAAATCATAGAAACAAAGTGTTAGTTGTGACTACAAGGTTGTTTCAAGCTCAATAGAGCAATAAGATTCGATCGGAATTTAAATCATTACATAATAATTAGATTCAAATATTCAAATAAGATAAGTGGCTAAAGACTAGAAATGTTGTCCACGACGAGGCTTCAAACTTAGTTTCGCTTTGAACTCGCTCACCACCTCTGATGAGGAAGAGGAAGTCACTCACAAGGAGGTATCGGGTTGCCTTCGAGGTCTCTAGGCCAATTCGAGCCTCCAAGGTACGCCGATAATCAAACGGTTACACATGTCAACCATTTCACCGTACTTCCAATAAATGCCCATTCCGTTTCTTCTGAAAGGACACTAGTTCATCCTTTTCATCTAACAAACGATTCAAATTTTGGATCTCATCAATCCAACCTTGGCATTGCTTTCTAAGGCCTTCAGAAGCATCCCTATTGTTATTCTTTCTTCCTCGCAATGTTCAAATTTCTTGAATTTTTCAATTTAATTCAATTGCTTCCAATTCTCCTGCGATGCAGACTTTTCTTTTGCGCTTATCTCATTCTAGCATTTTATTGGTCTGTGCTAGAGAAGCTTCTAACTTTGAAATCTTTGCTTCGAGACGTGCTTTCAATGCTCTTTTCTTCAACATTCTTTCTCATCTAGATAAGCCTGGCCCTTTGTTACGAAAGGCTTCATTGTCGATTGAGGTCCCTTGCCCCACTTGCAGCACTCTCAAATTTTCGTAACATCTCATCGTGAGCTTCATCCTTTCATTCTGTCTTCTTCCTCTAATTCTTCTTTCACCTCCTTGAGGCCTCCAAATTTTCACCCGAGAAAAATGCGAGAATTAGAGCTTGTAGTCAACCTTCCTCCTCCATCTTTCTAATAATTTCAAGCCTCATTCTCCTCTATTGGCACATGAGTGATTAAGTGTCTGGATGATCAAAGGGTACCTCCACAAAGTAAGGCACTTGATTTCTGACTCTCTATCACCCACCGCGATAAGATCTTCCATCAATTCGCCTCTTGATTAACTCTCTCCCTATGGATTTGACCCCAAGCTCTGATCTTCAATACTGCCAGGTCCTTTTACCAAGTCTGCACAATGAAGCTTTCCAAGTGCTCAAGCCTTGGTTCGCTTTCCATCGGATACCCCAATTGTCTTGTTGCAAGTCTTGGGTTATAATTGATGCAACCCATGTAGACCCAATCAAAGGAACATTAGAATATCCACCACAAAGGAGTGATAACATCAACGAATCCTCAACCTCGGAGAATGCCACATCACACCACTCATCAAGTTAGTGAAGCCAATTTTTGAGACCAAGATAAGTTTCTAGATCTTCCCACGGTCCACTTGAGGAATATGAAGTCCATAAATACAAGAAGGAGAACAACACGTAACCACCCTCGCTTCTTCGGATGTCTCATGGAGATGGTAAAGAACATCGCCCAACAAAGGCAGGAATGGTGGTTCTTCACATGAATATGCCAATAGCAGACGGGCTCAAGTAACCAATTTATTAGTTGGAAACAAACCACCCCAAAGACGAGCAAAGCAAGTATGGAGTCGAAAGTCGCCAATCGCCTTGAACACTCAAACTTAACAACTTATCTTCCAAGCTTTGCCTAAGAATACCTTTGTCTCAGAATCCAAGGTGCCACCTCCCTTATACAGAAGAAACACAGCCACTACCTTAGCCTTATCCAAATCTTGCTCTATGTCGAAAGGGAGGTCGTTTTCAAAGGCCAATTAAGGATTCTCTCGAACTCTTCAATTGTAGGAACAATGAAAGTCTTGGAATGTAGCATCAAGAGGAGGATCATAGTATTTTGCCAAAGCAATCAAAGCTTCCATGTCCACATTGGTAGTCAAAAGATCTAGGATGTTCCTAAACTTCCCGAATAAGCTTCTACCGACAGTGGAATTCTTTCACTTTGAGTTATCGCCTTCCCAACTTCAGCTCTTTGAATTTGAGACATGGAACATCTTCACAGCTGATTCATTCTTCCTTTCGCCATCGCACCAACAAAATCTATAAGGTTCCCTCAAATAAAAGTTATATAAATGGTTTTGTGCAAATGTATGCAATGCATGTTGCAAATTAAATAGAACCGGTTCATAGGATCGGCCGGTCAAGGTTTCGACGCTCACCCAACAATTCTGTAAGGCTAATCTTATGTTTTTGGCTAAATGTTTCTTGGGGTTCAGATCCCTTTACAAACACTATCATCGCACGAGAGGCCCACGTGGCTATAGTATTTGTAAAAGTATACCCCAAGAAACGGTTTCAACAGGATGCTCTAAATCCAACATTTGAGCGCTTTTCCTTGCTAGACAACATGAACAAACTTAGAGTTATAGGTCATTTGTCCAAAGATTAATGTCCCAGCTAACGCTGGCCAACAACCTCCTTAAAACAACTAACTCTGCCGAGTTCGCTGGGCCAACAAGACAATGGAGTCAAGTGGGACCTAGGCTACGCAACCCCTATTCCTAAAAGGTGACCTAGAAGTTCGGTAGTGGGCTTATCTATGTAATAATGCCCATGAATTCCCATCACAATAATATATCAATAGATTAATATATAAAGCATAGAGAAATATAAGCAAATAAACAATAGATAAGCATAAAGAAGAAAGATAAACAAACACAAATATGTGAAGAACTAAACTAGGGTTGACTCGCTTAGTCAAAAAAAAGATTTTAAAATGTCCCCAAAGTGAAGTCGCCAATGAATAACTCGATTTTCAAAAAATCATTTAAATGAATTTTCAAAACAATGAAATCGCCACCTAATTTTATTTGTTCTAGAAAGAACGGGAAATATAGATAAAACCCACAAAATTGATAAGGCGCCTACAAGACCAAAAGCATAGATTCGGGAGTCGTTACGCAAGAGGAAGGTATTAGCACCTCTTACGCTCCATCAGACTTCCATGGGAATCCATTTAGTTCAAAATGTGTTTGTGTGTGTATTCGCTAATTTCTAAATTATGAATTAGGAGAAGAAAACGGTATTTGTTTGTTATTATTTTGAGTTTGCATACGGTTTTGAAACCGGTGCGTCACGTATTCTCGTGCAATGGGAAAGCAAACCCGTAGTTCTTGTTGAAAATGTCTTGGATTGGTTGTGTTGATTTTAGAAGAAAATGTTTTTGATTTTTGATAATCGCATATGAGCAAAAAAGATTTGAATGAGTTGAATTGATTTTAATTGTAGATGACAAGTACCAAAACGCTGGATATCCTCTAACGATTCGATACTCGAGATTGGTGATTGAGGTCAACCATCATCTCTCATCCAAAATCTATTATGAAAGGAGAGGTGAAACGAAGTTCACTTTTTATTATGTTATGGAATAAAGTATTTAAGTCATCGTTGTTTCTAATGGCCCAAATATTTTACGCCTAATTAAATCGCTAATAAACCCTCAACAATTTAATTAAGTTCCATAACACCTGTTTTTTGTTTTTGTAGAAAAGTTGATTTAAAGAAACAAATTCAATTAATTAATTTAATATGAAAGTGTTTTAAATGTTCAAGTGTATGGAATAAAGTATTCAAGTCACGTTACCTCTAATGGCCCGAGTACTTACATTTTAATTAAATTGTTGGGCTAACCTCTAACAATTTAATTAAGTACCCAACACCTTTTATTTGAAAGTGTGTTGAAAATTGTACGCTGGACGAGAGAATGATATTTCAAGTTATGATTAACCAAGTATATGGACTTGATTAACCTCGTGAGGATAGGTGGTTCTATCCCCAACCATGAGACCTCATGCATGGTGATTGGTATGTGGACCAATTATTTTCGGGTTATGATTAATCAAGGCAACAAGGGCCCTAATTAACCTCGTGAGGATGGCCATGCCCATCCCCAACCATGAGACCTTTAGAGAATTTGGTGGGTAACCAAAAATAAGAGAGAGCGGATGTTGTTATTAATGGAGAGTGGAGGACAATCGTAATAACATGCAAACGGATAATGTAATAGCGGATAATAAAAGAAAATAAATTAACACACAATACAATCGGAATTTAAATAATTATTATTAGTATATACTTACTTGATGAAAAATCAACTAACAATTTAACGATTGTTCAACAAATGAAAACTACCATATGCCAAATATTATTTAATACATCATTATATAAAAAAACTTGCATAATATTGAATTTAAAGAGAAAGTTTAGGAATGGGCCTGATTGCTTTAAATCGGGGTGCAATAGAAACCGAGCCCAAGCCCAAATGCTGGATCTTGTATGAGATGCTCCATGGAAACAGTGGTCCACCATTCGGATCGCTGGATCTAGGCTTGCAGATCCGATGGCTTTGCAGTGAGGGTGCAAAATGACATACACACACCGACTCAAACAGACACACGGTGGTGACAAGTGTCACCACCTAGACTAACCAACATGGCTAAACATGCTAATACCTTCTTAAACTCATTTTTACATGTTATAAATTATATAAAACAAAATAATACTAATTCTAATTAAATAAATAATAATACTAGTAAAATAAGAAAAGAAATTAATTTATTGTTATTATATTATTATATATTATATCTTTAAACTACTAACTAAATTAAATATACTAATCAACCTTTTATATTATAAACTAATTTATTTATTTTTAAAAGCTACAACTAAATTAAAAGAAGAGGAAAGGTTAAGTTGTATTTTATCTAGTGATTAAATATAACTCAAAACTAATGAAATCAAAACAATAATGGAAAAAAAGACTCACTCTCTTCCTCATCTCTCGATCTCTCGCTGCCTGGACCCTAACTGGGTCTGCCTCATCCGCCTCCGACTTCCACCGTGGCTCAACATCTCACCGTGGAATCTCTTATTCGCGATTTGGCCACGAATCTCACCGATCTCTCGCCGGGGCTGCTCACGATTCTCTCTCTCTATTGGTTTTCGATCGCTCCACCGATCCCCATCGCTCGCTTGTTGCTCTGCCGACCTCTCATCTCTCTCGCTCGATTCACTCTGCATGTTTATAATTTTCCGAAAACTGACGAAGCGTATGTTTTGCAGTTGTGAAAACGGAAAGGAAAGATAGGAAATGAGACCTGGGCCCTAAACAAAAAAGATGAGGGTACGATGCTAAAACGGAACACCGAGATGAGGAAGGAGAAGGATGATGAGAATAAATGTTCGCAACCTCCTCCTTCCATTAACCGGGTATTACCTTTCAATTTCTTCTGCTATTTTATTCTTTTTTCTCAAGGGGAAATGATTGGGAAATGATGATTCAAATGTTTGTTGTTTGTTTGATACCTGCTGGGCTCGTATTCGGGTTTTGTATGAATGTTCTGTCAGTTTGTGTTTCGGGTTTGTGTTTGAATATGCGGCTAGGGTTTTCAAAATGAAGCATTCTCGATTATTGTGCTTTACTGCTTTTATATTGCTATGTTCTAGGGTTTCTAACCGCCTTTGGGACAATTTGAAAACAAAACCAAAAAACTGGGCTTAGAGTGTTATGTTTTAACTGTGGTTGGAAAACAATATGCCGCCTTTATGTTTTTCAGGACTGGACTTAGCAAGATACTGACTTGAGGCTGAAATACTTTTGAAACTTTGTTGGGTCATTTGTTATCGATTACATGTCATGGGCTGTTGTTTTATATTTTCCGATTACAGGACAAAGCAGCTTGTACTTGCAAAGAACTTTAGTGGTGATGATGTTTGACCACACCCCTTTGTCAGAACCAACATGAGTTGTGATTTGCAAAAGGGTGGGTTTTTGAACATGAATGATAAACAATCCTCAACATAAACCGATCCCAAACATTTCTAATGATGAGATAAAACCGCTTTGAATACTTGTTGTCATAACTGCTTCCTTGTTTGTTTCATTTCATATTATAATTGGACAAGAAGGCCAGTTTGAAGTTAGAGCAAGAAAGCATGGAAACCAAAGGACCACAAAACTCCCAATAGCAAATAGGATTTAGGCATGACATTTGTAATTTTACTTGTATGTTTGCATTTGTAAATAGGATTAGGATAGAAATTTGGGAATTTTGTAATATCACAAATACTTGAGTTATAATTTGTGGATTCCAAGGATTTTGTAAAGAAACAAATTATTGAATAACAATATGAATTTTGCATACAATACAAAACTTTGTGAATTCGAATGTGGTATTGTGAAACTTTGTAGAGTTGAAAAGAAGGTGACAAGGTTAGAGTTATGTGACAAAAGGTTTGAAACTTGCAAAGTTTCTTTTGAAAATTAATGGCTCAAAAATCTTGCACCATGTTCATGCACGAGTTTAGGATAGCATAAACAAACGAGTTCTTGATTTTGAAACTTAACACATCACTAATGCAATTTCTTGTCATAACACTTGTAGCTATTATTTGGAAACCACACTTACCGTGACTAAAATGAATAGTTTATATTCGATATGGTGAAATATCGATTAAAATGCGTATTTAATTCCAAATTCAAACCAAATCATAAATCTGTACACAAGTAAAGACATGGTTGCTAAACAAAACTTCATGTACGCCTCCGATTCGCTCTAAAAGATAAGAGGCCTTGTGAATCACCATGAGTGAAAATTTAGACATCCTGGAATAACGACCTTCTCGAACACATCAACTTTTAAATCCTCCTTCCAACTCAATAAGCGTTGAATATACAGGATAGCTTCAATTGTAATCAAAGAAAACCCCAAACATCCAAGTCAGCTTTGCCATTCCTAAATTCGGGTTGGTTAAACAAGTAAACATCTAAATCTTGTAACATAATTACCCTGCCACCCAAACCCTAAAACCCCGTAACCAAAGACATCAATGTACATATGTGCAACAAATGTACCTTCCAAACACAAAATGATACGAGTTTGAAACCGAATCGCCCGCATGCCAAGAATGATGTAGATGTGATGAGCGAATGAATGTCTAAAGCGAAGGGACCCAATGGAAACATATGCAAAATGAATGCAAAGCCTAAGCCGTAATAATTGATATAGGAGGGCAAATTTTGGGGCAACACCCACTCCGGTGGACACACCATGGCTAAGAAGATTTTGAGAATAGGTTACTATTGGTCCACCATGGAAGTCGATTGTCACCGCTTACGCTCGATCTTGTCACAAGTGCCGATTTATGCAGACAAAGTGCACGCATTCTCCAAAGACTAATGTTCTAACAAATTTTGGCCTTTTGCAATGTGGGCATTGATATGATCGAGAAATCAAGCCCACCGCCCAATGGACATCGTTTATCCTCGTGGCAATTGACTATTTCACCAAGTGGGTAGAAGGCCTCGCTTGCATCTCTGTTACTACAAGAATGTTGTGGCTCGATTCATCAAACATAATCTTATCTCACGATATGGCACTCCAAAGGATTATCACAGATAATGGCTCTAATCTCAACAACAAGACGATCCACCGAACTCTCGTACGTAGTTCAAGATCAAGCATCACAAATTTTCCATATCGGCCTAAGATGAATGGCGCGTGGAAGCCGCCAACAAGAACATTAAGCGATTATACAGAAAATGATGTGTGACTTATAAAGATTGGCATGAGATGCTACCATTTGCTCTTCATGGTTATCGACTACAAGATTTAACATCAACAAACCCTTCTCTCTCAGGTACGGTATGGAAGTGTTAGGACCAAATTGTAGTTATTTTGTACATTATTTTGTGGTCCTTAATAAATGTCTTTTATTTAATTTGTATTTATTCTAGTATTTTGTTTTAATTAGGTTTTATGTAGTTTTCGCTTAAAATATATTATTTAACTTATTTTACTCTTATTTGTAGGAAGTTATTGACTAATTCTCCCAAGCTTGGATTCAAGGCCACTCAAGAGCTTAGGATGATCTTTGAAGATAATTTTGGGTGAAGGAAGCAGTTACAGAGTCGCTACCAACTGGGTGCTGCGACGAGGCGCCAACATGACTTATTTTGCTGACTGGTCCAAGGGGGAATTCGTGAAAAAGGACAAATTTACAAGCCACCTTTCGAGCCACTCAACCCATCATCACTTCACCGATCTTTATTTGAAAAGGAAAGAAGAATGCACACACCATCATTATCTTTTCATCTTTGTAAAAATCTAGGGTAAGAAGTGTAAGAACACCATAGCTTTTCCTTCTTGATTTCTTGATTTCATCATCATACTAACAACTGAGAGCAAGCAACCATGGAATGAGTGGCTAAGCTCTTTTGTGTCAAGATTAGAGGTAGTTGATCTATATAGTATGTATTTCATTAATCCATTTGTGTATGAACATGGTTGATGATTAATATAGTTGAATATCTTTGTTCTTCATCTTATGCTTGAGTTTTGCTTGGAAAAGAATACTTCAAAGTAGACTTAGGATATTCATCTCTAATAAACAAATGCTAGGAATAGATTGTGTGTTAGAGTTTACAAAATATTGAACTTAATGATTATCATGCTAATAGTGTAGTGAGGAATCATGCAAGGATTAATATGATATCTCACAATCTTGTGGGAAATCCACAAGATCGAGAGGATATGTATTTGTAGAAATCATCTATTATGTTCATCACTTGATTAAATGAATATGTATGAAACTAGATCAATGAAACTAATCTTGACATACCTTCAATTTGAAAACAATCTCAAACTCTCTCTAATCCAAACTATAACTCTCTTTGAAAGAATTAATTTAGTTGTTGTTGGAAACTCATGGTTCTAGTAGTAGATAACAAACCCATTGGTTACTTCATCTTAAAACATACTTT